>VDFB02098711.1:0-44707 GCA_007258455.2 Sequoia sempervirens
CATTAAAAATGTATGGAAAAATGGAGGAGTCAAGAAGAACACCAAGTACAACTTCCTTCACCCTAAGCATCGATTGTGGCTAAAGATAATTATTTAGTGAAGATGTGATGTGGTAAAAGGGATCTAGGGTCTATATAACACTTTCTCCTACATCATATTGGAAGGAACAAAAACTGATCACAATACCCGCTTGGCTACTAACTTCAATGGAAGAGCTAGAATGGTCAATCAAGGTTTTGGTTCTTTCTTTGGGGTATGATTTGATATTGATTAATTGACTAAATTTAAATATGTATATTTAAATCTAGGTTAACCATGAAAATACAACAAACTATTATGCTTTCAAGAAAACATAAAGAGAAAAACAAAAAATAGAGTATAAAGTAGTAGCTCGTGAAGACATAGAGGAAATTGACATGTAAAATTGATCTTCGTCTAGCTAGATAGGGGTGCTAGCACCCTAGACTTGAGAATGCAAACCTTCAAAAATAAAATTCAAATCTCAGTTGGTCCTTGTCTATAGGTTCTTCCTTTCTATACTCAATTTCTATAACATACTAACCCTTCTAAGAAGTCAAATTTCTAATTTTTCATGAAACAAGTAAATAAATAAAGTAACAAGCCATTGTAACAAAAAAAAAATTCTTTACTGATAATTTCCAATCAAGATGCATAACATATTAAAACATAAAATCCTTTTCATTTCATAAAATACATCAAATTAAGAAAGCATAAAATTACATACATAGCTCAAAGAGCTTTAGAACAAATAGTTGTAAGATGGTCCAAGATCCTTCCTTTCAAATCTTCGTTCTTTTGTTTCCTGCTATGGAGGAGAAGCATCACTCAAGAACTTTTCTACTAGCCACAAAATCATAATGTGGTCACCCAAAAATCTATCATTTGATAGATGGCCCTTCCCTTTGACGAAGAGATTAGTAGAGTAACCGATACCGACAACCAACTGAGCATAGTGTTGTGTCTTGCATAACTAGAACTTGTAATCCCACAATCTTTGTCTAGCATGTAACACTAGATCGTGGTGAATTGATAGTGTTAGTCTCAATAGTCACACAATCTAGAGTGGAGTCTTGTACATTACACTACTTTGATCAAAGAGTTACATTTAGTATTCCTACTAAGAGTCATCTATCACATACACTACTCGGGATTGATTTGAATTAAGGCTAACTTAAGCTACACATAGGTATTTCCTTCAATGGATAGTCCATCATCCTAGATAACCTACAACCATATTAATCTACTTGGAATAAACCTATTTTACTAGTAAAGAAACAAGTTAGGTATTTCCATCTATGGATAGTACATCATTCCAAAGATAACCTATATACTTGGATAACCCTACTTACATGTAAGTACTTAAATTCCCTCTCATACTGGATTGTTTATCCTAGGAGTACACAAAACCTTTCCTAGTTAAATCAATTTATAACTTAGCTAAATGCACCATATGTCCTTTTCAATTTCAATCATACATAGTATATAATACCTATGATAAACACCCATCTCCTACTATGGAGTACATTAAAACACGTTATGGAAACAAAAAATTCACTTTCCTTTTCAAGTAATCTAAACTCTCTAATGAATATACTGGAAAAGACATCTCTACCATGCATGCAAAACACAACATTCAATGTAAAATGATAAATAAGAGATTCCCATACCTGTTATCTCTTTATTCAAACTAAAGGGAACAATGCAGCTCTCTCCAACAAAAAATAGTCTGATAATTAGCTTCCCAAGAGTATCACAATATCTATATCTCACTCGCTGATAGATTAATTCTCTTCAAATATAATCTCCTCACTACTATATGATCTTACTTCCTTTCACTCTCTCAATGCAAAGAAAAGTATGGCTAGAAATATGCAAAATTATGAATTGAAGAGATGTATTATCTTATGGAAGAATGTGTCCCTCACAATAAAATGGTTCATCTATTTATAGAGCAACCAAGCAACCTAAAAGACTATAGTTTAGGCATGCAAAAAGACAACAAAATCCATGCAAACCAAATCAACAATAAGGTGGTGAATTCTCAAGCTTATACTTAGGTTATCCACCTATAGGTCAACTAGTTTTGTGACAACATTCAAAAGACGAATTCAATCAGAATATGTATAATTTGAACAGTTACAATGAGAATACAACTATAGTAAATCAGACTCAAAGGTGGTATCATTTGCTATTCTATTTCCTTCATATTTGGTGTGGCCAAACTTAGTCAATTCTCTTTTTATGACAGCAGGTTACCATCAACCCATCTGGTAAATGAATCAACTTTAACAATTGATTACATTAGACAAAGTCAAGCATAGTCTCCATTAAGGCATCAAACAATTCAATTATTCTACAATCAATAATATCAAATAAAATTCTACACCATATATCGTGTGCCATTCACTACGATAATCGATTTCCACTAGTATTCAAAAACTATTAAATCAACTTACATTGACATGGTCAATATCAACCTTCATTCCATAGTCTCTCTCGACTATAAAACAACCTTATAAATCAGCTTCAATGAATAAGAGACTTTGTATGTGTAAGCATACATTTGATATGTGTGTGTGAGTACATGCAAGATAGTATATAATAAACACATTATATAAATGTGTGCATATATATATGTATGAATGCATATACCTCTTTGTACATGTATGTGTAGGTATATCTATATCAATGTATCAGTATGAGTATGTCCATTCATCAATTTATGCATGTATCGATATACATATACACACATACATACATACATACATACATACATACATACATACATATACATACATACATACATATATATATGTTCACAACCTATTTACATATAATTATTCATGATTACAATCATATTGATAAGGGTTTACATGTGGTACATTTATCATATGCATACACATGCCATTAGATCCCCTTGACATGCAAGTGCATATATATAAACATACTTCCATGTTCATCCCCCTTGTCAATATAATCGTAACAGAACTTGAGAAAGATCTCAAAAGCTCAAATAGATAAACATCAACTAATGCATGTAGAAGTAAACAAGATTCTCAAATGAAAACACAATAGCTAAGGATGACTTACCTATTACCCATAAACTGACTCAACTCAATCAGTCTAATGTGGTGTGTGTATATGCTCAAATAGTTTACTTTTACCAGTTACCCAACCAAGATCTTCTCTTGAGTGATACTTCCCCTCCACTTGGAGGAATAGAACACACATCTACATACACTAACACATGTGCATAGAATAGCCAATTGTTCATAACAATATGTAGTATACATAAACATCTCTAAAGTTAGAATAATAATAATTCAATAACCTTTCATTCACTTATATGCAGTATTTCACCATGAATGACATCAAATGAGATAACATCAAATGAGACAATCATCAAATGAGATAAAATTCATATTGATAACAAGGTAAAAGCATAATTTATTCACCTCTAGAATTCATATTACATTCATATTTACCCTATGTAGTAATAATAAATAGTAACTCTACATTTCAGCTGTAACGTACTCCCCCCTTATGAATAACCATCCCTAATGACCTAAGGTATTATTAAAGACATAACAACTAACATCACATTGTTCAAAAATTCTCAAAAGCATTAATAATATGAGGAAATTTCTACTAAATTTCTGCATAGTCCTCCCAAGTAGTTGAATCTTCTGCGTACTAGTCCCACTAGACTTTGCACTGCAAGACTTCTCTATTACACAAGTGTAGCTTACATGTTCCTAGCACCTTGAAAGGCTTGAGAGTTACTACTCCAAGGTCCCATACCTATAAAGCAGTCCTATCAATTATATGATTATCCCCTAGTATATAATTTTTAAGGTACGAAAAATGGAAGACATTAAGCATTCTAGCAAGAGCTGATAGAAACAGGATTCAATAGGCTACTGGATTCACTTCCTCTAAAACTTCAAAAGGTCTGACATAATACAGGGCTAAGTTAGAAGACTTTTTAAATTTACTGGAGCTTTTACGAGGTTTCAATCTCAACAATACTTTTTCACCTAAGGAAAAATTATGGGGCACTCTCTTAGTGGTAGCGTAGATTTTTTATCAATCATTAGCTTCAGCTACCCTTTGCTTAATATTTTTAACTTTTTCATCCATTTCAACCAACATTTCTGGCCCAAGACTTACTCGATCCTCAATTTTATCCCAAATTATAGGAGTTCAACACTTTTGACCATGGAAAGCTTCAAGAGGAGCCATCTATATCATAGAATGGTATGAGTTATTATAAGAAAATTCAACTAAGGGTAGGTAATCCTCCCACTTGTACTATTGATCTATGCAATACATCCTAAGTAGGTCTTCCTATACTTGGTTTACTCTTTTCATTTTCCTATCCATTTTCGAATGATATGCTGAGCTAATATTCAACTGAGTCCCTACTATAGAAAACAAGGTTTGCCTAAACCTAGAAGTGACTTTTGTATCCCTATTTGAAATAATATTTTTAGGAATCCCATGGAATCTAAGAAACACTTCCTACAAAAAATTTCTTGCTATGACAAGTGCTCCATCAATTAGGTTCCTTGGTATAAAATGTGCTACCTTTGTAAGCTTATCTACTATGACAAGAATGGAATTGTGCTTATTCCTTGACATAGGAAATCCTTGCACAAAGTCCATACTTATAACTTTCCAATTCCTTTCTAGTATATGGGTATAACAAACCCACAAGATGATGATACTCTGCTTTCACCCTTTGACACTCAAGACACCTTGCCACAAAACTAGTGGCATCTCCTTTCATTCCCTTCCAAAATTATAATGGTTTTACATCAACCATCATTTTCGTCACTCAAGGATGTCTAGAGTATGGTGCTTCATGTATTTCCTTCCATACCAGATTTCTTAATTCATTTACATCAGGTACATAGATTCCACCCTTATATCTAAGTATTCCATCAAGTTCAAATTGAAAACCTTCATACCTAGAATCTTGTCGATTATCTATGAGTACTTTATTAACTTGCAAGTAATATTCATCTTCCTTGCATTTCTGGAGTACTTCCCCTTTAAAATTGGTTTGGATTGTTACTATTGAAGCAATGTGTCATCTTCGACTTAATGCTTCAACAACCCGATTTTCCTTTCATAGTCAGCTATTAATTCTAACCATATTCTCTACCTAGAATTTAGATTAGGTTGAGTAAAAAGGTACTTTAACCCATTATGGTCAGTTTTCAACTCAAAGGGCTTTCCTATCAAATAGCGCATCCACATTTTCAATATGTGAACCACAACTAATAATTCTAAATCATGTGTTGCATAGTTCATCTCATTCAGTTTCATCTTTCTAGATTCATAAGAAATTACTTGCCCATATTTCATCAACACACCTCCTAACCCTTCTCTGCATGCATCTATGATAACCGTAAAGTCACCTTAAGGATCTAGTACTTTTAAGATTAGTTCTGTGGTTAATTTCTCGTTGAGTAGGTCAAAAGCCTCTTTAAACTTCTTATTCCATTCAAATCTATTTCCTTTATTTTGTAAATAAGTAATTGGAAAAGCGATCTTAGAAAATTTTGCAACAAACTTCCTTAATTCCCTACCAAACCCATGCAACTTCTTACCTCTGACATGTTCTTAGGTATAGGCCACTCAATTACAACTTTGATCTTAGTTGGATCTATAGAAATTCCACTTGTCAAAATCACAAGACCTAAATAATGTACCATCTTTTGGAAGAGTGAACACTTGGAAATTTTACCATACAATTGAAATAAATAAAAAATTATAGGTGGGCTCTCTAACACTTCTAGGATTTTGCACCTAAAAGGAGAGATACAAAAATCTCAATGTCTCACTCAAGAACAAATCCTTGAGATTCCAATGCAAAGAAGATTGAAATCTATCAAAGGAGATTGTCCTAGAGACTAAAAATAGATAAAGAGGGTTCACCACCAAGTAGAAACTTGGAAAATGCAAGATGTTTGAAAACACAATGTGATATGCAAGAAGACTTAAAAATGCAATTAGAATGAAACAAAAAGTTATGAGATAGAAAGTGTGCACCTACAGACTAGAGAGATAGGGAATGGGACTTTGAAGTCTTGAAATTACTGATTTTTAGGCCAACTAGGACACTTATGCCATGTTGGGTGACCTAGTCCTACTTCCGGTGAACAATGCCAGCACGGGTTTTACACAAATGGGTACTTAGATATGTAAAAATCAATGACTGAGTCCTACAGTGGGAATCATTTGCCACTAATTATGACCTAGTCCACTTTCCTATTTCTATAATTTCAAAAGTGGAATCTATTGCTTTCGTTCTGCACTTCTGCTCCCAATTTAGATTTGGGTTTGAAACTACCAAAATTCAGACTATAAGTCTTTTTCAAGCCTTGTTTACAACCTTAACAATGTTGAATTGCTTTGAAAAATTTAATGAAAACTTTTCCAATCTTGCTTCTTGATAAATCTATCACCTATCCTAACAAATCACACACTAGAAGAGGAAACAAATGTTGGGGGGTTAGTGAATAAGGGTTTT
Source organism: Sequoia sempervirens (assembly GCA_007258455.2). NCBI lineage: Eukaryota > Viridiplantae > Streptophyta > Pinopsida > Cupressales > Cupressaceae > Sequoia > Sequoia sempervirens. Next base: position 6,560 of record VDFB02098711.1, read on the forward strand.
CCTTGGTCAAACCCCTTGTTGGTAATTAAACCCTTGAAATAGAATGAAATGGAATGGAGAATGATGAATGAAAAATAAATTATGTTGTAACTCACCAAACCCTAGCAATTAAGTGTTGCAAACATGTAAGTGATGTATCCAATGGATGTGGACTTGAACTCTAGCTTGATGTTGATAGATCTTGAAGGAAGCACTTACTTGAATTACACAATCCTACATCACAAATGTTAGATCTAACACAACATGATGTAACTTGCCTTTGACATGATGATTGATGCTTGAATATGCTCTTGAAATATTTATAATCTACCCATGAAATTCCTTGAATGCTTAAATGCTTGATCAAACTTGCTAGGTATGAAAATGAGAGGAAGAAACTTGTATTTATACTCAATTATGCAATAATTCCCAAAAAAACAACACCACATGCCAACCTTAGGTCTTGGAGAATAAAAAACCACCAAAATTTTGAATTAAATTTGAATTTTGAGTAAAGGGGGACTCATATGCCATCTTGGGTGAATGGGTCCCACCTAAGTGGACTCATTCACCCAAAATGACGAACGAGTCCCACCTTAAGTAATTAAAGTGGGTTTGATATTTTGGAGTTTTAAATGATGTTTGTTGAGATTATTCTCAACAACACACTTAAGTAAGGCCTGGGGATACAAAATGGGGCCAATTAAAGCATAAGAAAGCCCAATTATTAATGATAAGCCTAGAGAAATATGAAAGTGAGTTAATACACTCTACAACACTTAACAACAAGGATTAGAAAATGATAAAAAGAGATTACTTAGGTGAAATATGTTAACAAGACCTTAGAAAATTGTGAAAGTGTGTTACAACACTTTACAACACCTAGGTAAGGTACAACTAAAGGCATTTTAGTTCACAAGGGCCCAAGACCTAATGTGAATTTGTTACCACATTACAACATCAAATCAAGGAAAAATTAAGCCAAAATAAACAAGAGAGGCCCAAATGAGCATGAAAATGTCAAAAGGTCCTTTTTCTACATTACATTTAGCCCCCACTTTAGTGAGAAGAGGAACCTACTTCAAACTCACACTAAAGTATACAAAAACACACGTCAAGATGGGTCCAAATGCACCAATGCTAGCAAAATGAGACAATAATGATCAAAAGGGGTGATCAAGCCCCTAGGATCAGGATCCCATGACAAACCATCATAAGCAAAAAGGAACACACATGAAAATGATATCAAGAATAGTGACAAGGCCAATCATATAGTGCCAAAGAAAAGAGAGAGAAAGATTTGGATCAAGCTTCGACCATTTTTCCAACACTATGTGGATTAGATCTAGGCTAAATTCATACTCACTCTAAGGAAATGAAACTCATGGTTGTCGATGGGTGAGAAATCCTAAAAGGGTGAGAAACATACACTCACAGATGGTATGCACTCATGCACACACATACACAAGCGGCTATGGGTAAAGTCATGCCTTAGATTCGGTTTCCCACTCAACCATACCAAAGTTACACTTCCTGGTAACTTTAATAAAGTTCCACAAAAGAAATTTTTTTGAGCTTCATGAGACAAGCAAAAATTTGTATTGCTGGCGAACTTATGAACAAACGAAAGATATAATCCACCGGGTATACAGAATTTTTTATGCAAGGGTAGCCATATAATAACGGAATTTCCGAAATACAAAGAATATTGAAAGAAGTCACCTTGGTTCATACAGGTCGCGCAGCAGCTTAGAGAGGGGACATCATTCTAATGTATCTAGGAGAGGTTAATCAAGGGATAGAGGGATTCACAACTTAGGGGATGTCACTTACAGTAATCACCTCAAACCCTGGAGAGGAATACAATATACTAAGATGAATCCTGTACTCATGAAGGACATCACCGGGTATAAATCCGCAGTGAAAAGAAACACCTCATATGAAAGAAAGAAGGATTTTTTTAAAAGGAACCATGAAAGAAAGATATTATTGTTGAAAAGAAAAGAGAGAAGAAATGAAGAAATGAAAAGAATAATCTTCAATGAATGCCCACAACACTAAAATTGTTGTTCCATGTTGAAATTGCTTTACAAAATTAATAGGTAATCCGAGACAGAAAAGAGACATAGGAGCCAACGTCTATTATTTGACTCATATGTTTTTTAAGTGGGCTTACTTAAAATAAAGGAGAAAGAAAGGGTTTTCACAAAGGCTGAAGCATAGAAAGCGAACAATTAAAAGGGAATCCATGGTTGGGGTTAATATGTTCATTATGCAATCATTTTACAAGAAACCAGAGGAATTATCAAAATAATACTAAATACACAAAGGAAAAAGAACAGCTTTAAGATTCTAACCAGATGCTTTGACACCTTGCATCATCCCCAAAAGGAAAACACAAGAAAAAAGGTGAAAAAGAAAAAAGGAAAAATGGAAAAGAAAGCCTTTTAGGTCAACATGGAAGAGACATAGGGTGTTTCAACACCTTGCATCATCCCCAAAAGGAAGATGCAAAACAAAAGAAAAAATGAAAGAGAAGGTGAAATGAAAAAGGAGGCCTTTGGGTCAACATGGAAGAGACATAGGGTGTCTCAACACCTTGTGTCACCCCAAAAGGAAGACACAAGATAAAAGCGAAAATGAAAAAGAAGGCAAAATGAAAAAGGAGGCATTTTGGGGGTATGTGTAGGATTATGATGGGCCAAAAATTTGTGATATAATGGGTACATGTAGGGTATGTGGCTGATGACTTTTTTTTTTCTAGAAATTGATGAATTTTCTATTTGAATTACAACTAAAGTCCTAATTGATAGGTCAATTGAAAAACATCTATAACTTTTAAATAGTATCAAAATTTTTGAATCTGAAACATGTGTCACATTCTATGCTTCGCATACTATATGATTAAAAAAAATTCATGAAGTTTTGACCAAGTTAAAAGGTGGTCAAACATATGAGTTTTTATATTTTTTAAAAGTTATAATAATAAATTCATAATTAATTATTTAATTGGAAAAATTACAAAAAAATATGTATCACATCAGGACATGAGTCCTCTACCTATATCTAAAATCTTATAAAAAAATATTATCATTTTATTGTGGTTAGGGTGGTCAAATAGACACCTACTTCTTATTTTTCCCTGAAATTTAAGTGCTACTGCATTGAAATTTCAAATTTTTACCAAATAGAATTTTTATTTTTTAAATAAACCTAGTAATTTAGAAACTATATTCAATTTTCTACAGATTCTATTACATATTTTTGAAATAATATATATAATGTATTCATTTTTTTATGTCAAGTTTCCTAACTCTAATTTTTCTGAAATTTTCACCACTCAAGGGACTGCTTTTTCCATGATGATCCTACACATACCCTTAGGTAGATCTTATCATTTCCATTTAGGAATCCTTCTCTAATGCACTTGAGGAGGGTTTTATGTATTTTAGCTCATTACAAGCTTAGATGTAGGCTAAGAGCACATAAAATTTTATCAATTAGTTTATTGGCTATTTGTGGAGGTAGAATTACCAAAGTATGGGTTTGACTAAGGAAAAATCCCACATAGCGCTCCCCCCCCACCATTTATTGCAAGATTTGATCCAAAGATGGAAAGTTGCAAAGAAGGAAATGGAAGGTAGGAAAAGGGTTAAAGTACTAACTTTCCACATAAAAAAAAAAAAACTCAATTAGGACATATTCACCTTAAGTGACTTAGTCCTACCAAATAAAATGAAAATTTAAACGATAGGTGCATAAATTTTTTCCTTTCTCAGATCTATTATTAGAATTTGTTGTTACTTTTTCTTAGTTGTTGAAAAGTTGCATTTACAGATTAGGTCATATAGTTTAATTGGGTCAACTAAAGAAATTCAATTCCAATTAATTTCCAAGGGAAAAAAGGATCAAATCCAAGGCTAATTGACTCATCTTCATGGTTGAAATTCATTCTAATCCCCTTGTCAATTTGTATCCCAATGTTCTTTGAAAAAGGGTTGATGTTAGTGATCTATGCATTAGACATAGGATCCATTTTTCAATTAAAAAATAATTCATTCTTGTTGATGAAAATTTTTACTTGATCATGATGTTATTGATGTCTCAAGAATAAATGAACATTCTTCACTATCCATCATTATTAAGTGCTAGTACTATACATATTGCACAAAGTTGAAAGATCTCTCTTATCAATAATTTCTTTGACAACTCCTAAACCTATTTTTTTAGTTCCTAATTCTCTACAAGATTCATCTAATGGACTACCTCATTTGAATAAAATGGCTCTTAGTACTGATTCCATCTAGTGACTTATATTTTTCACTAGTGGCAATCCTTCATGTGCATTATCTACACAATGTCAAGAAAGTCCTCCAATAGATCTAAATTTTTTGTTGGTATATCTTCATCTTCTTATTTTTTATCTCTTTGAATCAATGTACAACACATATTATTGTGTCACATACTATCCAAAAATTTATTTCCATCAACCAAATAAATTCTTGTATTACTACATACCTTTTCTTCCACCTCCTTTAAGGTCTTGAACTGGTGAACTCCATCCTAGATCAAGGAATAATTGTTAGTATGAACATCATGTACTGCACACTATTGAAACTACCATGTGAGTTTCCTAAAAATATATTTCAAACATCCATAGGAATGATGTAACACATCACCTCATCATGGTAATTTCCATTTTTGTACTTTACTAATAATTTCTTATTGATCAAAGTTATATCATCCTTATACAACCATGCAATCACATATGGATGTGGATGTTTCCTCTTCTCCACCTACAACTTTTTTATCATTTCCTCTACCATAATATCATTAGTGCTATAACTATCAATGATAATATTATAACATTTTCCTTATTTTTTGAATCTAGTATGGAATAAAATTTTCTTTTGAACTAACTATTTCTCCTGGTTCAACAAGGATTTTCTTGTGACAAGATCTTATCATCTTCTTTCATCTTTAGAATGCTCGAGTTCTACATATTCATCTACATGTGTAACTCAATAAAATTACCTTAAGGTATTCTATTTGTCTTTCATTGAATTTATGGAAACTTGTATGCTCAATGTCCTCCACATTGGAAATAGGTTCCATGGAAGCCTCCTTTTTCAAGTCCTCATCCAACTCTTCCTCTTCCTCTTTGTTCACCATTACTTGGTCAGTCAAGGATGGTAGGAATTTTTTCCTTTCTACTTTTGATGGGTTCCAAATTCTTCATTCTTATTTTGATCTTTATTTCAACCTCCATAGGATCTTCAAGCAATATTTCCACCACAATCTCTTCCTCTTTTCCTACTTTCAAATCATTTGATCAATTTATCTTCTACCTTCATGGAAAACTAGTAGGAATCATATGTAGTGTTCATTGTGAAAAAACTTAGTTCCTCTTGGAAACTTGGTCTCAACCCATTTATGTAACCAACTACCTTCTTCTTGTTGGCCTTAGAATGGACTATTCTAATTACGACCTTGTAAAAATCCTCCATGTGCATTCTTTAAGATACTTAAACCTTTGCTTCACTCTTTATATCTTCTTCAACAACTCTAACTCATAATCAAATATAATAAATTGCTTCTTCATATTATCCACAATTTAATCCCACTTTGTAATCTTTTATTTTCCTCTTCAATTTTTGTAAAGTTTTACCTCCTACCGCCAAATGTTGGTGTGACCTTTTAGTGTGGTCTTATTAAGCTTAACCCATTTAGGATTTTCCACATCTGCACACTCAAAGTACTCCTCCATATCATTGATCCAATCAATCAAATTTTTAAATTGATATTTCTAGAATAGGTAGAAACTTCTATTTTGGTTCTTTTTTGAATCTTTGAAATATCCTCTAACAATTGATATGATATTATACATGGATCTCTTGATGATTGTTTATGTTGTTTTGACTATTTTTCTTGTTTAGATTTATCTTCACTTTCCTCTACATTTTTCTAGGATCTAATCCTCTCTTCATATTCTCTTAGAGTACATTATTCTATCTTTAGAGGGCACTAAAACCCTCTTCTATAAAAATTACATTTGTCCCACCATAATTTCTTCATGAAATAATTTTATCAAATTCACCTCAAATCCACACTCACATTTCTTGGTACAAACTGCTCACATTTGATGGTATGTTTATGCACTCAATAAATCCTCCTTTGATACCACTTGATGAAGGGTTAATTCATACAAAACACAACAAAAAAATGTACTTATGAAAATATGAATTATTTATTTAAAATATTACTATTTACATAACAAAAATATGAAATGAAATAGAGGACCAAATCCTCAACATGTTACAATTGCAGCTTCATTCCCAAATTTATAAGAGCCTTTTTCTAATCTTTAGCTTGAAATTTGATTTTAATTCTCCTTTTATATTACTTACCACCACCCCATCATCCTTGCACTACTTGGAAATGCTAGAAAATATGTTATAAATAGCCTTGGACACTTCCAAGAAAATTTTGAAATTTGTAACTCTAAACCCTAAAAAATAGCTCAACTATTTGCAGTCATAACTTTTGATCCAAGAACTTTATTGAGTCCATTTTTCATTAAATTGAAGTACTTAGACTACTCTAGGGCTAGAAAAAGTCACTTGAAACCTCAAAAATCATTTTAATAATGTTTCTAAGACTTTCAATAACATAAATAACTAACATCTAAAATTCCATAAATAATCTTGGCTTGAAGCTTACCTACAATGTACATTTTACCAATATGAAACTTTATGGAAAATTAAATAAGTCCCTATGTGGCCATATGCAAACTTATTAACAATATAAACTATAATATTTTTAACCCTTTTTGAAAATTTGATAGTTTTACACTATTCTTTAGGACTTTAAATGAAATATGCTTCACAAGTATTCACCCAAAGAAAAAATAAAATAAAATTGGGTGATGCAAGATTTCTCTTACACCTTGCTCCTGCATCAAGTAGTCTACTCATCTTGGACAAGATCATTATTGTTATTCTAACACTTAACAAAATCATTGCCATGTTCATGTCCCCATCATTTAAAATTTGAGCTCATGCATTCCAAGGCTAGTAATAGTGGGATGTATTTGGTACCTATTAGTGTGGGTGATGAAAATTTAAAATTATAAGTCAAGGGATATGTATTTAAAGACATCATGCTAAGAAATTAGTGGATCATCAAATGGTCAAAGATTTATGGACTAGAACACACTAAGTATTTTGTCTAAGACATTCATTCACCAACTAAATTTAGCAATCAAAAAGCGAACAATGGTATTCATTGCCACTTATATTAGCTTCCATTGACACCTTCTTAACTCCATTACTTTTACTATCAATTCAATCTCAGGGCTAGAGTTATGAATGAGAAAGTATTTCACTTTGAAATCCTTGCATAGTAAGCCACACAATATTCTTTAGCACAACTAAACTTTACCTACTTCATATATAATTAAGTGAATACATATTATAGTTTCAAAGACCAAACTTTATTTAAGATGAAACCATAGAAATTTGAATGAAATTATATCTTAAAAATGAGATTGTTATCATAATTATATCCTATAAACTTAATTTCATTTGAACACTCTAATTCTAATTATTTAATTAGAAATTACGTTTTCATTTTCAATCATCTTAATATCTTGATTTTGTCTCGACTCTAAGTATCTAGACGAAAATATTAATAATAAATCACGAAGTCTATTCGATAACAGATCTTGTTCAAGTAGGGTCGTGTAATAAATCACAAAGTCACTATAAAAGATTAGTAAAGAAGGGTTTTAATGTGAAATTCCACCAAATTTGAGAAGGTCAACTATGGAAGAGAAAGGAAAATTTTGATTCGTAGAACAGTTCAAAACCAAAACATAAGCCAATATTTTTCCACATTTTTTCTTACTCGACTAGACCTTTGATGTTTGCTGCTTCAAATTCCACACATTTTCAAACTCCCTTAAATTACGGGTCACTAGTAGTGAATGCATTTGATTCCAGGTGTCATGTAGAAGAAAAGTAACCGTAAATTCAGGAATGGTTGAAATGAATAAATCATTTGACAATTCTTCAGTTAATCAATTCATATCGTGACCTTTATTTGTAATTTATACTTTATTATATTGTTATTTAAATGCATTCATTGATATGATTGACAAGTTTTATAATGTTATGATTATTTTTGTACACAAGGAAAAAAAAGAGAAAGATAATTTTTTTCAGTTAATAGGTCATGAGTTGTGACCGTAAATTCAGGAATGGTTGAAATGAATTAGATCATTTGACAATTTTTCAATTAATCAATTTGTTATCGTGATTGACAAGTTTTATAAAGTTGACATTATTCTTGTAGACAAAAAAAAGGAAGAGAAATTGCAATTTCTACTTTATTAGATTGCTAATCAAATGCATTCACTAACGTTATTGACAAGTTTTATAAAGTTGATGATTATTCTTATAGATGTGGAAAAGGAAGAGAAGGCACTCCTCTTTCAATTTATATTTTTAATGGTCAAATTATCATACCCATGCTAATTCCTATTCCATTTTGAGTTATTTTAATAGAATTCTTTAATATATATATCATAATTGATACTTTTTATATTTAATTTAATTGTAATTTATATTAATTCAATTCAATTTATTTTTATTTGTACATATTTATTACTTATAATTTTTTATTTATTCTTATTTGTAGATATTTTCATATATTTTTCTTTACTTCAAAAAAATCATTCCCTCATTTAAGATTTATTTCACACCACTTGACATCAATTCAAAGACACTCTTGAACTCAAGATTTAAATATTCAAATTCTAATTCTAAGACTAGGATCATTTCCTATGAACTATTGTGAGTTCAATTGATCTATATTTATATAGCTCATTCCTATGCTTTTATGTATAAAGACATTCATTTGTGTCATTAATCAATAAAAGGGATCACTTGAAAATCAAGGGAAACTCACAAGTACATGGAGAAATATTTTAAGTACACTTAAATATTCAAAAACTATAAACTCGTTGCATCAAAATTTACATATATGTTACTTACACAGTGAATGTTCTCTTAAAATATTTGCTCCAAGCTATAAAAATAACTTAACCTAGAAGAGTTGACCCTATCAATTCAATAGATTCCCCAAAAATGTTGACGAACACCATCCTTACATGTAGCTTAGATATCAAAGATCAAGGTTAGTAATGGGTGAAAGAATGATAATGTGTCCTACTTTTCAACTTCATCAAGCAAAAAAAAAATATTTTCTAGCATTCAACATATTATATCAATTATATCATGGTTTAAAGTTCACACAAGTAAAAGGTTACAAGAAAGTGTGGCTTGAGGGGGATTCTCTCAATATTATTAATAATTTGAAGAATTGTGCTGCCCCTTCATGGACTATTGAATCTTTGATTATGGATGCTATTGTTTTTCTTAAATCCTTCAATGCATATTATATTTCTCATATTTTGAGAGAAGGAAATGGATTAGTTGATATTTTCACTAATCTAGTTGTTAAGGATTTTAGGGAATGGGGTGTGAACGATCCCCTCCCTATGGGGGAAATTTCTTGTATTAGTCATGATTGCCAAAATTAAATTCAAGGTTGATGATTTTTTAAGGCTCGGAGCATGCAAGACTATCTTCACATGGCAGGTTATTATTTGGAGTGATGGTAAGCTAGATATGGATTGAGATAATTGTACCCTGGTTGATATCCATATGGAAGAAAACTGTAGGCTCATTATTTTCCCTTGCCATAATTTCATTGTCACATGGATTGTGGGAATTCTTTGTATCTTCTTCTCAAGGTTTCTCCTCATTGCTTTCAAAGTTTTCAAGCTTCTCGACTTTGCAAATTTTGATACCATGGGAGGTGATAGGAATCATGCAAAGCCTTTCTCCTATGATACTATTATGAAGAAGCTAGAGGTATGGTGGGTTTTAGAGAAAGGTGGGTTGACTCTATATCTAGAAAGGTTGCATGGAAACAACCTGCAAATGATGGCTTTGTTTGCTAAAGCATGGAACAATAGGGTTTTGAAGTTCGGTGGAACGGAATTTGATGTGAATGAGGATTTTATAGCCAATATCAATGGGTTGTCTATTGATGGAAAGAAAGTTTACAGAGACAAGAAGGAATCGCAGGTAGCCATGCAAATATTTTTCAAATGGAATGAAGCTCAAAACCTGAAGACAACAAAGAGTGGTGGTTACTAGTGAAGCTCACTTAAGGCACTATGGGGGGACGTGGCCTAGGAACTCATGAGGTATATTACCCTCAAAGGGTGCTTTTCTATGGTAAATTCTTATCATTTTGTTATGCTTAATCATTTCTACCATAAAAAGAGAATTTATTTTCCTTATTATCTCTTGGTGTCACTAGATTTTTGTCTAAAGGACAAAAAAATGAACCCCAAAAATTTGTTATTGCATGTGGGTCTCATTCTTTTAATCTTTGATTATTATAAATATTTTAAGGTGTCTAAGCTGATTACAACTCCTTAGGGTAATCAATAGAAGCTGACTATGGAGTACGAAATGGTTTCTAAATAGGAGTTGGTTAGCAAGCAAGGGAAGGAGAGGAAACTCATCTTAGAAGAGGAGTCGGGGTCTAAGGAGGATGTGGACTATGTCTTGGATTCTCTTGCTTCCATGGAGATGGTCTCACAATCCCTTGAAGTGGGTAAGTCTAAGAAAAGGGTGTTGAGCCCTAATAAGGGTTATGAGACTTGTAGTGAGGATATGGCTACTGAAATGCTAAGTAGATGCATGAAGAACAAGATTGAAATGGATGGTGAGGTGTCTTCACTGCCCCCTATTTTGGGGACAAAGCATAAGAAGGAGTCAGAGGTGGGCAGTAACAAGAAACTTGTTGTTAGGTCTGCGAGCCAATTTCTTGAGATGCAAGCTAACTCTCCCCTCAAGATGGATGGCGGGCAGGTTGTTATGGATTTCCCAATTATGTACTTAGACTTGTAGAAGAAAAGGAAGGTTGTGGTTGAGGAGATTGCAGACTCCAGTTGAAAAATCAAAATGTTATTTGTTGTTGGTAAGGGTAAGGATGTCTCTGCTAGTTAGGACAATGTAAGCTCCTCTCAGGAGGATGATGTTGTGGGTAAGGGTGTTTTTTAGTTTGACTGGGAAGAAATTTCTAATGTTCTAGGAACCATTAGAGAGGGTTCCATTATTTTTTTCAAATTTTTTAAATCAGTGTTCCATTAACTTAATATTACCAATGTTCAAGTTCGGGGTGCACATTTGAGTAAAGCTAGTGATTCTTCGGTTCATAACCATATTGATGAAATGTTTGAATCTTTGAAAATTGTGGTGGATGAAACACTAGAGATGAAGCAAGCTCTTTAGGAAAGAATTTTCACCTTGGAGGACTAAATGGAGAGGATTTGTGCTAATTTGGAGAATGTTGGGAATATGATTCCATTTAATTCTAATCCTAAACATATTTCATGTATCTCCTAAGTCCTTGGAAAGTGTTCCCCAACACTAGGATTAGAAAGAGATTAAATTCAAATGAAATGAACATGTAAATTGGAATTTGAAATTATTCCTAAATGATAGGAACATGTGGGGATCTCCAAGAAGAGCTCCTACAAGATAGGAGAACATGGGGTGCCCACATGGAAGGTGGAACCCACCTTGCTTAAGTTAATTGTTTGGAGGATTGATCTAACACTTCAATAATGCATGTAAAGATCCTAAAAATTAGGAATTGATATTTACATGAGTGGAGTTCAGTTTAGTATCAGTTTAGTTTAGTTTAGTTATCTTTAGTTGCATGTAGTTAGTTTGAGTTGAATGCTAGTTGAATTTAGTTGACTTGAGTTGCATGACTAATGACTTTAGTTGCATGAAAAATAACAAGTGGATACTTTCAGTTAAGTGGGGATGATTAATCATGCATAATGTTTGTATAAATTGATGAAGAGATATGTTTCAGTTAACTAAGATTGAATTGGACCCACCTTGGGTGCCCAAATTGGCATCTTTGAGTTAACACCTTTTGCATGGGAAGATATTTACAAGGATCATTTCAGTGGGCCCATTCTTGGGTGCCAACTTTGAGGTGATGCTTGCAAGATATTTACATTGTGGAACTCTACTTGCACAATCTGGGCATAGATTTTTTGAGAGGGTATTCAAGCTCTTGTATTTGATAACTCTTAGGAGTTTACAATGCTCATTAATTGTCTATTAATTGCAACAAGTTGAAGAGAGTTTCATGAGAGGTTAGTAGGCTGAGCTTTTGCATGTATGATGGTTTGAAGCATGGCATGGGATGTGTGGATTCATGCTTGGTCACATGGAATGCATGGATAGCTTGAGGTATAGAAAGTAGATGAGAGTTTATTGTAGGTTGTGAAGAAGGATTTTTGAAGGAAAATGAAGCATATGAATCAATGATTGATATAGTATTATTGTAATCTTGTTCTAAGGTTAAATAATACAAGCACTATTGATTTCGGTGGAGTTTTTCCTGAAAGGGTTTTTCCGCATATATGGTGTGTCACTTCTATCTTCTTATCTCATTCTTCTACAATCTTCTATATCTTTGTACAATTGGTAAAATTGATCTAAACAGATAATCATACAAAAATAATTGTGACAAAGAACACTTAATTAGATCTATAGTCTCATAGTTTTACAAGTTTTAACCTACATAATTACCTCCATTTTCAATAGAGAAGGGTGGGAAGGGGAATAAATTTGTGGTTAAGGTTGAGTCTATTGGAATTTCCTCTCCTTTTCATAGTGCCAAAAAACACAAGGAGATTGCTCCTAGTGAGGAGATTGGTGTTGGTGGCATTCTTATGGAGGAAGAGGTTTTTGTTGATAGGGGTGGCGATAAGAATAATGTTTTGATTAGTGAGGTGAATGTGGGTGGGCCAAGGGTTAGAACGTGAAACAATACCAAGGTTCAAGTTGGGGCTCCTATTAAATATCTCTTTGAAGTCATGGATGTTAGTCAGAAGGTTGTGGCAAGCAGCATGGAGGCTGCTAATATACTAAAGAATATGTAGTGTTGTTGTTTGTGTCCCTCCTTTTTGGCTATTGTCACGTTGATGGTGTGTTGTGTATGGGATGATACATGCTTTATGTATTTTTCTTTAATTTCAACTGCTCTTTTTTGTAAAGGGTTTCAAGCCCCCTCAAAACCCCCTTTTTACCTCTAATAAAAAAATATATTATATCAATTGCAAAACCTTAATTATCAATAATTTAAATAAATATAAATTAACATTTGGTTTCATTCTCTCTCTCCCTCTCTCTCTCCCTCTCTCTCTCTCTCTCTATATATATATATATGGGGTTGGTTTTAATCAAAATATTCACTATATTATTTATAGTGACAATTTACTAAATGAATGATTTGTTCTATAAATAAAATCTTTCCCTAATTTGTTAGAATTAGATCCTCAATTCAAATGTCTAATGCAAGATATTTATTACTAATTTTTAATCAAATATTTTATTATAAATATTTAATTAATAATAACTTTTAATGGGTAATTGTACATGTTTAGACCCGAATTTCACTATAATGTGTTTCTCTATGTCTATTATTGAAATTAAAAAATATATATTATTGAAACAAGGAGGCCAATTACAGAGTGTAGTATAATTTTTTACCCATTTTTTTCATCTTGTTGTAATAATGGAGAGACTCATAGGTATAACAATCTATTAGCAAATATAATAAACCTTATATAATGGGAAGCTATAAAAAATTATTGTTATATTACCATTGAAAAATTATAACACACTACAATGTGATGAAATGATATTTCTATAAGCACAAGGATAAAACCATAAAACATACTCAGCTCATACCATGTGTTTAAATCTAATGAAACAAGAAAAAAATAAAAAATGACCTAATTAAACTAAAGTGACAGGGTTTGAATAGGTCTTCAAGTATAATTAGCTAGATAAAGTCTCATTTTAAAGTCAACAACCGCCCTCCCTCATTGAGTACAACTTATGAAGGAAAAAAACGTGTGAGAAAAATATGGGTTCTAACAACTAGGCTTGATGAGGTACCCATGTACAATATATATCTTTTACAAATGGAGAAAATGAAATAAAACTCATGGTAAAATACTCTTCTTCTTCAAAAATAAACAAGCACACATTAAAAAAATGAAAAATTGAAGGAAGGAGGAGTCAAGAAGAATCACCAAGGACAAGTTCTTCCTTCACCCTAAGCATTGATTGTGGCTAAAGCTAATTATTTACTGAAGATGTGATGTGGGAAAAGGGATCTATGGTCTATATCACTCTTTCTCCTACACCATATTGGAAGGAACAAAGAGTGGTCACAATACCCAGTTGGCTACTAACTTCAATGGAAGAGCTAGAATGGTTAATTAGGGTTTTGGTTATTTCTTTGGGAGATGATTTGATATTGATTAATTTAATAAATTTAAATATGTAGATGTAAATCTAGGTTAACCATGAAAATACAACAAACTATTATGATTTTAGGAAAACATAAAAAAAAAAAAAAAATAGAGTATAAAGCAGTAGAGTGAAGACATAGAGGAACTTAACATGTAAAATTGATCTTGATCTAGCTAGATAGGGGTGCTAGAGCCCTAGACTTGAGAATGTAGACCTTCAAAAATAGAATTCAAATCTCAGTTGGTCCTTGTCTATAGTTTCTTCCTTTCTATACTCAATTTCAATACTTCACATGTTGTTGATAAATTTCACTTCCCCTAATTTGTTGACTTTTGAGGCTTGAATGTTTGAATGAGAAATTAGGTCTTCAATCCTTTACCAGATTCATTTAAGATCTATAAGCTACACACAAGGAAGAGGGGAAATATTTGTGTCTTATATTGGCTAGCCTAATTGAAACCCCATTTTGGTGTTTCTACCTGCACAACAACTATGATGATGTAAAAGAGTGCTTACCATTAGCCGTGAAAAGGTAAATAAATAAAAGAATGGTAAATTGATAGGTTTTGCAACTTATCACTTAGATTAAAATTCCTTGGATTAAATTCATTTTCCTCATCACCTTAAAAGAGAATTTGAAGCTTTGTTTGAATTCTTGCAAGCATTAGTGATCGATCAAAAAATAAATGAACATAAAACATGAAGAAACTTACATGAAAACTTGATGTATTGCTAACATGATACTTGACTGAAATAACACTGCAATAATTTTTGTAATTCTAAATTTGACTACTTTTTAGGAGGCTCAAATACTCTCATAGATTTCCTAGGATTCCTTAGGATTTGAAATGGTGAAAATGACTTGTATTTATATGCATTTCTTTAATCTCTCCCAAATTAATTACCAATAGCTGAAAAGTAAATTCAAATTTCTAAATGTTAAAATGTTGACACCAAAATATTTGAATGGGCCAAAATAGGATGGAGTGGGGTGCTAGAACCCTAATCTAGATCTATTTTTTGTATTTTTTTGTCATCAAATAATGATTAATTAATAATTCCCAATTGAAATCTAATTTTCTAGGTATGATCAGAAAATGAGAAAATTAAAAGCACAAATGGGTCTAGACACATAGAGGGGAGCTAAACCTGGTGTGTATTTGTCAAGTGTGACAATTTATGATGCTACATTTATTCCCTGCTTTAGTGATATTATGAACTTACACTCATTCTTACACTATATAATAAGGATAATTCAAGAAGGGTTCATTTACCCAAACATTGAAGAGATATGATGGCATTAAATCTAGGGGATGTACTAGACTCCAAGATTAAGATTCTATGACACAACAATGTAAAGACAAAGGAACATAGATATAAAGTGCAATGAAGCATACATAACAAAGAAAAAAAAATGCAAAAACTAACATAATGCAAATACTACATGATGCAAACACAATGGAAACACCATGCAAACACGATGTAAAAGAGGTCTAAAAATCATGCACTAGCAAGATCCATAAAATTCTTACTAGAATCCACACCCAAGGTGTTTCATGAATGATAGGCTAACAAAGTCTAGTATTTGCTAGGTGACCCATGAAATAAATCACCACAGGCTATGGAAGTTTGATATTCACTACGTGAATTTTGAAAAGAAATAACATAGGCTAGTGAAGTTCAATATTCACTAGGTGAGTTTCTTCCATGGTAGAAAATGACAACACACAAGCCCTAGTGAAGCCTGATATTAACTAGGTGGGTTCTCATGTTAACCATACCAAGAATTATATTCCTAGTAATTCTCATAAGGTGCTACAAAATATGATTAGTATGGCAAAAATGTATCATAAAGTTCAATGTGTTTGAAAAAAGTGAAGCACATAGTGGAATGCATGCCCTCACCTTAAATTAATTGCTAATGCCAATCAAGAGAAATTTCCTTTTTGGTAGAATAAAATAATATTTAATAATACATGAGAGCTTGTTGGGTAACACTATGCCAAATGATATGTTCCCAAAAACCATGACTCGTGATAAGGGGTTGCCCCGAAAATAAAGACATTATTTAACAAGAAAAATATAGAACATAAGGGATTCACATATAAAGGGACACTATAGACAAATGATAATGTATAATATGATCCTGCTCTAAATCAAAATCATTCCCTGAATAATTACAAAACTATGAAAACAAGAGAGGAAAACTACATGAAGACAAAAAGGTTTTGGGTCAACATGGAAGAGACCTAAATGTCTCAATTCCTCGCATCATTCCCAAAAGGAAGAAAAAACGTAGTGTTCACAACAGTTACCAGATTTTCACCCATGGCTCAATCAGGTAGAGACCATTGATAGAAAAAATAAATAAAATGGTACATTTTCTATTTCCCTTACATTGCATTCATGTATACAAATGAAATAACTTGAGAGATTATAGAGACACAAATCATCATATTTATACAGATGCATGAAATATAAGAAGATTTTATAAATTTATTTTGAAAAGTTATTTTATTAAATAGAAGTATACATTGTTCATACAAGCCATGAGACTAATCTTTTCCTATTCAATAAAAATTATGAAAAAATCATACATGAATAGGTAAAAAGGAAAAACAATGAATGTGCATATAAACAAAAGTAACCAGCCATTTCATGTGAATGACTAGTCTTGACTGGTATTGTATCATCCTAATGTTTCCCTATGCTATCTTGAGCTTTATTTATCTTTTCTAGCTCATTTCCACTCACAATCTTGTACATGATAGGGTATATGCAGGATCATAATGGAAAAATAGGCCCTTAAGTGGAAAAAAATACAAAAAAACAAGAGTTAGGCAACTTGACGTAAAAATTTGAATAAGTTGTATATTAAAGATATCAAGTTTCCACAATCCATTACTGTTTATCAATTTTGTTTTTGGCTTTGATTGTGATAGAAAAATCTCCAACACAATCAAAGCCAGAAATAAAATTGATAAATAAGTTATATATATTATTTCAAAAATATGTAAGAATAGAATTTGTAGCAAATTGAATATAGTTTCTAAACTACTAGGTTTATATAAAAATGAAAAAAATCTATTTGGTGAAAATTTTAAATTTCAATGTAGTAGTACTTAAATTTCAGGGAAAAAATAAGAAGTAGGTGTCTGTCTGACCACCCTAACCACAATAAAATGATAATATTTTTTTATAATATTTTAGATATAATTAGAGGACTCGTGTTCCGATGCGATGCATATTTTTTGTAATTTTTTTCCAAGTAAATAATTAATTATGAATTTTTTATTACAACTTTTAAAAAATATAAAAACTCGTATGTTTGACCACCTTAGCTTGGTCAAAACTTTGTGAAATTCAATTTTTTTTTTTAATCCTATATTATGTGACACATGTTTCAGATTCAAAAAATGTGATATTGTTTGAAAGCTATAGATGTTTTTCAATCAATCTATCAATCAATACTTTAGTCATAATTCAAATAGAAAATGAATAATAATTATTAATTAAATTAAAAGAAAAGAATAATTTATAATGGTGGAAATCTAAGAATCTCCTTTAAGAACCCTTTTCATTTCATCAATTTTTGGTAAAAAAGAAAGTTGTTAGCCACATACCCATTATATCACCACTTTTTGGTCCATCGCGATCTTGCACATACCCGATAGTAAACAATGGTGTTAGAGTACACTCTAAGCAATGAATGATTACAAACATTGCATACACATTCACACTATGCATGTATAAGCTAAACATAATCTGTATCAAATAAGTAGTCAT
Organism: Sequoia sempervirens; assembly: GCA_007258455.2. Lineage (NCBI taxonomy): Eukaryota > Viridiplantae > Streptophyta > Pinopsida > Cupressales > Cupressaceae > Sequoia > Sequoia sempervirens. The sequence goes on from VDFB02098711.1 coordinate 24,748, forward strand.
ACAGAATATCCTAGAGAAAATATTGAAGCCATTAGAAATGCATATCAAGATACACATATTTTGTCTAACTTGTTTGCTTCATGTGCAGCTACAGGTGTAATCATGTTTCAGATCAAATGAGTGGTGGAAATGTGGTTCCCACAAGGGTTGAGCCCAACTAATAGTAACGATTGCATTATTTTAATGTCTGCACAAATTTTATGAATTTTCTAAGTACATATGGAATTTCATATAAATAAAAGTTGATATTAATATTGATTACTTCATAATCATAATGCAAAAATCTTGCAATGTTGTGAAACTGAAAACGTTGGTACTCATCAACTATGGAATAATAACATCTTTGTTATTAATAACAAGCCTTTTTCTCATTAAAACAATGGAGAGATCATAACGTTAACCTGATTATTTAAAGTTATAGTCCTTTAATCAATCTTAAATAAATTGGAGTAAGCAAGCATATGGAATTTCATAGTCAATGAGTAGTTTTGGGTTGACAGGGAGATCAACCTTTAGCACTAAATAGTGTTCACTGTTTTGACAAAAAAAACAACAGAAAAAAGACTAGTAGCAAACAAAGTTTGAAATTCCTTCATAATACTAATACAGTGCCAATGGATGAAGTTTTAGTCATGATAATGATCTTTTTTTATAAATGAAATATTCACTCTAGTAAATCATGAAGGATACATGCAATTTCATTATATTGAAACAAATTATCAAGGTATAGTCAAGAATGGGAAACATGATAGTTTTCCAAGAGATAGTCAAATACTCTGAGAGACATAAATGATAATTTTCAAGTAGGTGAAATCACACACCCTATGACTAGAAAGCATAGCTACAATGAATCAAGTTGTAAAATATTCATGGCAACACTACAAGGATCTCATAAAGAAACACTTACCTAATTTATGAATGAGTAATAGTCATTGACCACTTGCAAGTGATAGCATTCTTGGAACATGGTTGAGCAGAGGTTTCATGAGAGGTGATACTTATAGGAAAGCTTAAATCATGGAGGAAATCCATTATAAGAGATCACAATTTTAAAGGGAAAAAAATAGATTAGATAAGCACCACAAAACAAAGCAGTGATCATGAAAATAGTAACATGAGTTATATATGCATTAGCTATCTCTTTACAAACAACAATGATTTTTGGATTAAGATTAGGAAAGGAAAAAAATATGCACTTGGCATAAATATAGTTTCAAAACCAGTTACAAATAACAGTCACAAACAAAATATTAAAGTACTCTTAAGTAAATACAAATCTTCTTCAAATTTTAGGAATTTAATGATCTTATATATATCAGGGTTTTGAAGTTAAAACAATGACAAAGATATTGTGATTGAAATCTTAACAGAGATCATTGTCAGAGGAAAATGGATTGATCCTGGAAGGCTCTTATTTGAGAAACAATGAATAGCCATAGCTATAAGTTACCCATAAATAGAAAATGAAAGTTTCAAAAGCTTCGAGCTACAAGAGTCCATTAATGGAAAATACATTTGCAATAGAATCCAAATGTAGAACAATAGTTTTATATACAAAATGTTAATCACAAAAAAACTCATGTTCATGGCATGACTATGAGAGAACAAAAAACCATTAGCCAGATAAAGAGTCAAAAGGAAAATGGAATACCCAAGTGTGTTTTGAAATGGCTGCAGTCTTCTTTTTGTCTAAGCTTGAACACATAAAATTATTGAAGATATAGAGAAAAATATGAAAGAGAAATACAACTACAAAATTTGAGGCTCAGATGAAGGAGTAACACAAAAAAATCATGTTCACGGAATGGATAACAAGCTGAGGATACATCAAAGATGGAGATTGAACCCTTTAAATACCAAGCACGAGTGGAGAATACAGAAGAATCTTCAACAATTTTTTATTTAAATGATGACAATCATACCAAAAGCCATGACCTATCATATGAAAACTTAGGTATGATAGTCAAGAAGAAAGCCAAGATGTATGATAAAGTATTAAAAATTTTAGTTTAATAGAAAAAATGGAGCCATCATCACAAAGGTCGAACCATAGATTCAAGTTTAAACATTTTTTTCTTTTCAGAAAGTGAAATAAAATGATATAAACAACTTACCTTTCTCTATTAATGATCGAGTAAATGTAGTAGTTGTGGCCTAAACAACCTCCAAAATAGACTTTATAGTAAGCATTTGATTAAAAAAATTCTAGCTTGTGGTGGCTTAGGGTTATCCCCATGGTGGTGGTCAAGTTTCAACCTGAAGTTTCTTGTGAAATGAATGACAATGATTCTGCTTCATTTTTGTTTTTAGGGTTTGTATCCCTAATTTTGGCCAATGGAGTTGAGCATTTTGTGTTTTTTTTAAAAAAAAAACATTTTCAATTAATTCCCCATGGCTAAAACTTGTGCCTTGACATATGCCTTGTATAAGGCATGTTCAATAATATTTGGACCTAGCAATACCTTCATTTGAAGTCTTAACCGAATGCATGGAGGTGCATAGGCTGTTTTCTTTCTTTTTTTGCATTTTTTTAATATTGTAAATGATTAAATTTAAATGATAATTTATAAATCATTTAATTTAATTCATTATCTTTTAAATGCAAAATGGAGACATGTGTCACCTTGACTAGGCCATGCAGGGAATGGGGAAGATGATTTTCTTTGAGTTATGATCATAAAGAGTATATTGGGAGTTTTTTTTTAGTTCACCAACATGTGGAGAAGATTTAGGAGTGATTCATCACCTTGTTGAGAGAATTCAGGCTCTTTGACTCCATTTTAGCATTTTTGGAAATATTTATGGTTTGATCAAGTCATGCTTGACTTTTTCAACCATTTTGAGCTCATTTTGAGAAGATTTAGTTGCTATATTTTTGGCTTTTTGAAGCCATCCGAGTTTAAGAAGCTTCTAGTTCCTTTTTTTATGCAACTGTTTGGAGTTTGCTTACTTAATATTATGTAAATAATTTTGTAAGAGAGTTATGGAGTTGTACTTTTCTTCCTTGTGACTTTTGCAATACTTTGCCAGATTTTATAGATTTTGTAACTCATTTTGGACATGAATTTTGTAAAGGACCTTGAAAATCAATGCTTGAAGCTTTTCACCCTCTTATTCTTGCAAAGTTGTATGCTATCAAAGTGATTGATCAAATCACATGTGAGGTATTTTAACCTCCTTGTAATTTTGTCTCATCTTTTATGTCTTTTCTGTAAAGTTAATTTTTATGTAGGTTAGAAACTATGTCAAGAGATTGCACATTGGTTTTAGATTGTGAAATAAACCTTTCCCTTCTGAAAGATAGGTCAATTTAAGCTTTTTCCCAAAATATTTATCCATAAAAATTACTAAAATAAGTTGTGTAAGTGCTTTGTTTTCATTCATTGAAAAAAAAGTGTTTATCTTCTGAAGTTTTCAAGTCTTTATTAGTTAGGTGTATCCCCATAAGAGATAGTATTTACCAATTTAGTTTGATTCATTTTCAGTATTCCTTCTCCCTTTTCCTAAAAAATCTATAGAATAAGTGATACCAAGATGAAGTTAGTCTTCTTCGGAGGTTGACCTCTATTCATAAGTTTCCCATAGCATTAGAGGTAATCCCATGTTTTCTCTAAAAAGCTAAGTCCTGCAACTTAATTTGTCAAATATTGTAGCTTAGCTAGGGTGCAATTTTAGGAGATAATAGTTTTGGCATGCCTGGTGGGACATGTCCCTTAATTCTTTCTGCTGGTTTGATGTGCAACCAGTGATTTTCAGAACTTTTAGAGGTTATTACAACACATTTAGTGACTCTGATGAGCTCAAAGAGCAGTAAAATCAATGCTATTACAACACATGAGAAAAGTACAAACCAGGAGTTCCAAAGAATTCTAGTATTTATAGTTATCACCACCCAAAAGAAGAGGCAGGACAACAAAAATAACTCGTCCATCTAAGAGATTTTAGTTAATACCACCTAGTGTTAGCCATGGATGTTAGCCATGGTTTTTTCTTCTCACCACCAAGGAGAAGAAGTAGACCATCAAAAAGAGAGAGTGTTGCTCATTTTGCTTCACCAAGTTTCAAAATAGTTGCATCTCCTTCAAGGAGCCAAAAAATAGTTATGTTTGCTACATTTTCAAGTATTGTTCCATGGGCGGGGGCCCTAGCTCGGCTGGCTAAGTAATTCCGTTGCGGCTCTACTGGTCACGAGTTCTAGTCTCTCCCGTCCCGTGGTACCGGAGGGCGTGTCACGCCAGTGCCGCTGGTCACGTTAAAATTTTTACCAGGCGCACTACAGTTTATAGGGGGTTATGCTACCCGATTCCTGCAGTCTTAAAAAAAAAAGTATTGTTCCTATAAGTTCAAGTTTTACAACTTCATTTGCACCTGGTCATCTCAAGTTCATTCATTTCAGCCGCCTCTAATGGCTGCTAGGAACTAGCCTTTTTTGTCATTTAATGGAGGCAATCCATTACATTTGGCACAACATAATGACATACCAGTTGCAGCTTTAAAGTGTTTACCAATCTTCACTAGGGAAGATCAAAAAACTCCCATTCAACATATAAGGGATGTTGCTTCTTTATGTGGTGTTCATCATATTACACAAGAGAACATAGCTATAAGGCTACTTGTAGCATCATTCAAAGGAAGAACTTTGCAGTGGTTTAGAAGTTTAGGAGTTGGTACCATTGCAACATGGGATGAGTTAGGTGATAAATTGCACAAAAAATTTAAGGACAGATATGACAATTTATCCTTATTAAAGCAACTGACTACTATAAAAAGAGCTCCTCAAGAGCAAATGAATGATTTCAATTTCAGATTTGAAAGGACTTGGGATAGAATCCCTGCAATGGTGAAGCCGCCTCCTAAATATGTATTTTTATACTTTTTGAAGGCTCTTAATAGTGATATAGCCATTATGACATAGTCTATGGGAGGAGTGTCCTTACCAGATGCTTATGAGACAACAATTAGAGCATAAAATTGTTTGATTTAAGTAGGGAAGATTGCTCCCAGGCCACCAATGCCTATTTTTCTAGAAATATAGCCAAATATGCCACTTCAAACACCACCTTTTGCATGATTGCATGTTGTACCAGCATTACTTGTTGTTGGGAACAAGAATCTGTAGTCCTAGTTCAATCTCAGGAGTTGCAGCAAATAAAGGAAAGTCCAAAAAAGATTATGAACATTTTGCAGAATTTTGGAAACAAACTAGTGAAGTTAGAGAACCAGCAGTCATATAACAGACCTACAAATCAACTTTTTCAAGGTCAACAACAATAGTATCAAGGCAATAGGCAGCAGTACCAAAGTAATTATCAGGGTCAAAGAAAAAATATTGCTACAAGGAATTTTCAAGCATATAACCCAGCTCCTATTAGTGCAGCTAGGGAGCTTGTCCCTATTCAGAACAACCTTGTTGCTAGTTATGAGTGGTGTTATCCATGCAACCAATGACATAATCAAGCCACATGCTCTAATGGAGTGATAAACCAAGCATTAATGGTGCAAAGTTTTGCAAGATCACAACAAATTCTACCTAATGTTGCAACTCCACAACATCAGGAGCAAATTATAAATGACACTACTCTACTGAACTGGAAAGGAGATTAATTATGTGGAGTAAATGCAGATGATTCATCAGTTGCAGCAAATACCAGAGCAAAGAAAAGAGACTTTAAACCTCAACAAGTAGTTGATAAAGGAAAAAAAATAGTTGTAGAACCATCTACATCACAAGTACCTCACATTCTATAGAGGAATTTACAAGGAGTTGCCAGGGAGCAGCCACAAATGCAAGTTGATCATGCTGGAGTAAAGGTTCATCAAAAGGTAAATTTGACTGTGCCTTATAATATTATTAAAACATGAAAAAGATGATCATAACGTTGTCTATGTGGGATTCATTAACTATCCCAAGTCAGAAAGACATATTACAATTAGCTTTATCTAGTTTGAAGGTGCCTGAAGAACCATCAGTAGGTCAAGATGGGGCTATATTTATTAATATCCCTTAGGATAGCCAACAATCTAGCAAAGAAATGGGTAAGGACATCAAACCACCTTTTTTTTATGTGTCTATAATTATTGGTAACAAATTACTGCACAATTGTATGGTGGATAGTGGGGCTAGTAGTTTTGTAATGCCTAAGCAAGTAGCAGATAAATTGGGATTAAAATATCATCCTTTAGAGAAAGAAGTGATTCAGTTAGATGGAACCTTAGTCAATACTTTAGATCTTATAAAGGGATTAAGCCTTACACTTCATGCTTGTCCAAATTTTTTAGTTCCCCAAGACATATGTGTCATAGATCTCCCACCATTCTTTTCTTTGTGTCTCTCAAGAGACTTTATAGCCAAGATAGGAGGATATGTTTCAGTTGATTGGTCACATATGTTATTTAGAACAAGATATGGAACCAAGGTTACCATTAAATCTAAAAATTTGGGCAAGGATCACATCAAGCCATATAACCCAAGTGTCATCAATGATGTTCCTACTACTATAGACAAAAATTGTGTCATTTTTACTAATAGTGAGCTTGCTACTACTCAAGAGCTACAAGCAGAAAGTGTTCCTAATGTGTTGTTACATGAATGGGCAACAAAAAATGTGTTGGACAGTCCTAAAGATCTCATTCAAGATGTTGGTATGGGAAATTATGTGCTTCATGAACTTGATGCAGAGGTTCCAAACCTTGAAAAAAGTGCAGATCAGCTGTTAGAATAGAAAAACAATCTTTGGGAGATGGTTTTTGATGGTTCTAGAAGTAAAAATGGATATGGTGAAGGTGCAATGCTTGTTTCTCCACAAGGTGATAAGTACTTTTCATCTTTTCATTTTTCTTTTGCGTGTTCTAATAACACTGTTGAGTATGACAGTCTTATTTAGGGTCTTGAATAGGCAAGGAAAAGAGGAATAGATTGCTTGAAATGTTATGGAGATATTGAATTGATCATCAATCAAGTTAGAGGCTTGAGTTTTTCCAAGAACAATGCCTTGAAGTCCTATAGAAATAGAGTGTGGAACATAATAGAGGAATTTGATGCCTTCAATCTGGTTTCTATCCCAAGAAATCAAAATAAACATGCTGATAGACTTGAAGCAATTGGAGCATAGTTTGATATCCCAAATGATATCAAAAAGGAGAAAATACAACATTATGTAAAATTTGTAGTCAGGCCATCAATTCCTGATAACAATATCAACTAGCAGGTATTTGATAGTGATGAATAGATTTTATCCTTTTTTCTCCAAGAGGATCAATTTTCTATAGTGAATCAAGAGAAGCTTAAACAATAGTATGATGATCAAGTCATATAGTTGAGGATAAACAAGTTACTCAAGGGTTTGGTTACCTTAGAGTCTATTTTCAACATTGATAATCAGCTTAAGAAAAGTAAAGTTAACATTCCAGTGAAAGATCACTATGAAGAAGTTGAAATTCTTAAAGGTAAGCTTCTTAAGTTAGGAAAAATATGTTCAATTGAAGATAGAAAATCTTTTATTTCTTTATGCCAAGAGTATCATGATGTTTTTGCTTGGAAATATTCTATTAAAGGGTTTTTACCCTCGTATTGCACAACACACAATTGAGTTAGAACCTCATGCTAAGCCTGTTAGGAAAAAAAATAGACCTTTGAACCCCAAGCTCAAACCTTTAATGATTGAAGAGCTAACTAAGTTAGTTGAGGGGGGTATTGTATTTCCAATAAAACACACATCCTGGGTTTCTAACCTTGTTCTGGTTAGAAAGAAGAATGGGGAGATAAGATTATGCATATATTTTAGAGATCTTAACAAAGAATCTTTAAAAGATCATTACCCCTTACCCTCCATGGAAAAAATTCTCCAAGTTGTTGTTGGTTCTAAGAGATTTTCTCTTCTAGATGGGTATTCTAGTTATAACCATATTTTAGTCAATGAAGAGGACCAATATAAAACAGTGTTTACAACAAAGTGAGGCACTATGGCCTATGAGAGAATGCTTTTTGGCTTATCTAATGTTGGTGCCACATTTCAACAAGCTATGGATATGGAATTTTAGAGTTTTATTTAGAAATTTTTTCTTGTTTATCTAGTTGATGTAACTATATATTCCAAAATGTAGATGAACACTTGTCACATCTCAAGTAAGTTTTTGAAAAATTTAGAGAGTATAGTATTTCTCTCAATCTAAAAAGAGTATCTTTGTAGTTCATGAGGGTAAATTGTTAGGACACATAGTGTCGAAGGAAAGAATTATCATTGACCGTAAGAGAGTCAAAGCCATACTTAAGCTGCCATTACGTAATCAAAAGAAATGATTGCAGAGCTTTTTAGGTAGAATCAACTTTTTGAGGAGGTTCATACCTGATGTTGCAAATTTGTTACATCCTTTGATTGTTATGCTTAAAAAGAATGCAATTTTTAGTTGGAATAGAGAAGCCAAACATAGCTTTAAAGAAATCAAGGAAGCTTAGCATTAGCCCCAACACTAGTAAATCCATATTTCTCTAAAGATTTCATTTTATATGCTTTTGGCTGCATTAGTACTATTTCTGGTATGCTAGTTAAGAAAAACAATGATAATTTTGAATAGTCAATAACATTTTTCACTCATGGTCTTGCTAATTATGAACAAAAATATACCTTTGTTGAGAAACATGTTCTTGATGTAATTAGAAGTTTGAAGAAATTTAAGCCCCTAATTTCCAACAAAAAGATTCATCTTTTAGTTGCACACCCTATTGTAAAAGAGTTTTTATTGAGTAAAGACCTAAATGAGAAAAGAGAAGGGTGGATCACAAAAGTTTTGGAGTTTGATGTTGACATAAAAATCATGAAACTTTTTAGAGGAAGAGGACTTTGTGAGTAGCTTTCCTCAACCCCTGAAGATGTACAAAAATCAAAATCAGGGACTATTGTAGTCAATGATAATGAGTTTCATAATGTTGCACCTAGATTAGCAGCAATTTGGGTTCAAGATATGACCCATTTTCTTCAAAATGGTGAATGTCCACCAGGTCTAGATAGAGCAAAATGAAGATACTACAAGTTACGAACAATTCCATATGCCCCTATTAATAATATTCTTTTTAGAAAAGACATAAATGGTGTCTTATTAAGGTGTATTGAAACTAATCAAACAGAAAAGGTACTTCATGAGTTTCATGATGGAGTTCCATGTGGTCACTTTTCTCCAAGAACAACAACCTAGAAAATTATGAGAGCTAGCTATTACTGGCCTAGCTTATTTATAGATGCATATGCATGGTCAAAGAAATGTGTACAATATGCTTTATTTGCAAGAAAAGAGAAACTGCTAGCTATTCCTCTATAGCCAATTCAAGTTGAGTAACCCTTCATGAGATGGGGCATTGAATTTATTAGACCAACACATCCAGGCTCTAGTGCTAATCACAAGTGGGTACTTATAGCCACTAATTATTTTACATGGTGAACAAAAGCAGTTTTCTTAAAAGAAGATAATGAATCTTTAGTTTTAAACTTCTATGAGGACATAGTAACTAGATTTGGAGTTCTTGACTCCATTATTTTAGATAATGCTCTTGCATTTGTGGGATTAAGAGTTACAGATTGTGATGTTAAACATGGTATTCATTTGAACACCTCTTCAAATTATTACCCACAGATTAATGGTTTAGCTTAAAGTATAAATAATAATCTGATAAGAATCATCAAAATAATTATGGAAGAGAATTAGAGAGTTTGGAATACCACATTGAAATCTACATTTTGGGAAGATTGAATTACCTCTAAGAGATTAATTGGTAATTCACCATATTTTATAGTTTATGAAAAATAGGCCAGATTATCTTTATCTATAAAGTTTCTAGCTATTGACATTGTACATTAGTTAGAGATGTTTGAAGAGCAAGACCCAATGTCCCTAAGAAATGCAGAGCAATGGAGCTTGAAGAGACTAGAGACAAGGCAATGAAAACTCTGGAGTATCATCAACTTCAAATAAAGAGACCCTTTGATAAGAAAGCTACAACCAAAGTTTTCAAATAAGGTGATGTAGTTCTCAAGTGAGATGTACTGAAAAGCAGGCTAGGTAAACATTCAAAGTTTTTCAATTTTTGTACTAGCCCATTTATCATCATTGAATGCAAGGAGCATAACACATTCTAGTTATCAAATATGGATGTAGAAATATTTCCAATCCCAATTAATGGGATTCACCTCAAATGTTGTTTTGAGGTATGACTCATCTTTGTACAAATTAGGCTAGGTTTATGCTTTCAATAAAGTGTTGTTGTACTATAGTTTAGTTGCAAATTTCATTTCCTAATTGTTGTTCAAGAATAGTAACTAGTTTTATTTCAGTTTTTCCCTATTTTCAATAAGTGTCCTAACATTCTGACTACTCTCAAATGAGTTATAACTATATGCAAAGTTGATTTAGGTCTTCCTTATAGTTTTCAAAATGACTACATGCCCAATGAATAGTCTAGGCTACTAGTTTGCATGTTTAGCAGGAAAACATCCAACTGATGTGACAAAAAATGTTACCAAATTTTCACCCATGGCTCAATCAAGTAGATCCCATTGATAGAAAAAAGAAAAAAAATGGTACATTCTCTATTTCCCTTACATTGCATTCATGTATTCAAATGAAATAACTTTAGAGATTACATACACAAATCATAATATTTATACAGATGCATGAAATATAAGAATATTTTGCAAATTTCTTTTGAAAAGTTATTTTATTCAATAGAAGTATACATTGTCTCATACAAGCCATGAGACTAAACTTTTCCTATTCAATAAAAATTATGAAAAAATCATAAATGAATAGGTAAAAAGGAAAAATAATGAATGTACATAAAAAGAAGTAACCAACCATTGCCTGTGAATGACTAGTCTTGACTGGTATTGTATCGTCTTGATGCTACCCTATGTTGTCTTGATCTTTATTTATCTTTTCCAGCTCCTTTCCATTCAAAATCCTGTACATGATAGTAAACAATGGTGTTAGAGTACACTCTAATCAATGATTAATTAAAAATATTGCATACACATTCACCCTATGCATGCATAAGTTAATCATAATCTGTATCAACTAAGTAGTCATACAAAATATCCCAGAGAAAATATTGAAGCCATGAGAATTGCATATCAAGTTACACATATTTTTTCTAACTTTTTTGCTTCGTGTGCACCTACAAGTGTAATCATGTTTCAAATCAAATGAGTGGTGGAAATGTGGCTCCCATAAGGGTTGAGCCCAACTTATAGTAATGATTGCATTATTTTAATGTGTGCACAAATTTTATGAATAATCTAAGTACATATGGAATTTCATATAAATAAAATTTGATACTAATCATGATTAATTCATAATCATAATACAAAAATCTTGCATTGTTATGAAACTGAAAAACATTGGTACTCATCAACTATGGAATGATAATGTCTTTGTTATTAATAACAATCCTTTTGCTCATTAAAAAAATGGAGAGATCATAAAGTTAACCTAATTATTTAAAGGTACAGCCCTTTAGTCAATATTAAAGCAATTGGAGTAACTAAGCATATGACATTTCATAGTCAAGGAGCAATTTTGGGTTGACAGGGAGATCAACCTTTAACACTAAACAATGTGCAATGTTTTGACAAAAAAAACAACAGAAAAAAGACTGGTAACAAACAAAGCTATAAATTCCTTCATAATACTATCATAGTGCCAATGGATGAAGTTTCAATCATGATAATGATCATTTTTTATAAATGACATAAATTTACTCTAGTAAAACATGAAGGATACAAGTAATTTTCTTATATTGAAACAAATTATCAAGGTATGGTCGAGAATGGGAAGCATGATTGTTGTCCAAGAGATAGTCAAATACTATGAGAGATAGAAATGATAATTTTTAGGTAGGGGTAATCACACACACTATAAATAGAAAGCATAGCTATAATGAATGAAGTTGTACAATATTCATGACAACACTACAAGGATCTTATAAAGAAAAACTTACTTGATTTATGAATAAATAGTAGTCATTGACAATCTTCAGGTGATAGTATTCTTGGAATATGGATGAGCAGAAGTTTCATGAGAGTTGATACTTATACAAAAACTTAAATCATGGATGACATCCATTTTAAGAGATCATAGTTTTATAAGGAAAAAATCAGATTACATAAGCACCACAAAACAGAGCAGTGATCATGAAAATAGTAACATGAGTTATATATGCATTAGCTATCTCTTTACAAACAACAATGATTTTTGGATTAAGATCACGAAAGGAAAAAAATATGCTCCTAACATAACTATAGTTCCAAAATTAGTTAAAGATAGCAATCACAAATAAAATATAAAGTACTCTAAAGTAAATATAGATCCTCTTCAAATTTCTTGAACTTAATGATCTTATATATATATATATATCAGGGTTTTAAACTTAAAACAATGACAAAGATATTGTGATTGAAAGCTTAACAAAGATTTTTTTTAGAGTTAAAGGACTTGATCCCAAAAGGTTCTTATTTGAGCAACAATGAATAGCCATAGCTATAAGTTACCTAGAGATAGAAAATTATAGTTTCAAAATCTTGGAGCTATAAGAGTCCATTAACAAAAAATACATTTGCAATGGAGTCCAATGGTAGAACAAGGGTTTTATATACAAAATGTTAATCACAAAAAAAATCATGTTCATGGCATGGCTATGAGAGAATAGAAAACCCTCAGCCAGATAAAGAGTCAAAAGGAAAATGGAATACTCAAGTGTGTTTTGAAATGGCTATAGTCTTCTTTTTGTTTGAGCTTGAACACATAAAATTATTGAAGATATAGATCAAAATATGAAAGATAAATACAACCACAACAGCCATGGCCCAGATGAAGGAGTAACACAAAAAAATCATGTTCATGGTGTGGCTAACAAGATCAAGATACATCAAAGATGGAGACTGAACCCTACAAATACCAAGCACGAGTGGATAATACAAAAGAATCTTCAACAAATTTTTATTTAAATGATGAAAATCAGACCAAAATTCCTTGCCTATCATATGAAAACTTAGGTATGATATTCAGGAAGAAAGCGAAGATGTATGATAAAGTCTTAACATTTTTATTTTAATAGAAAAAATGGAGCCATCATCACAAAATTCAAACCATAGATTCAAGTTTGCACCTTTTTTCTTTTCAAAAAGTGCAATAAAATGATAAAAATAGCTTACCTTTCTCTATTAATGAGAAAAAATTTAGTAGCCATAGCCTAAACGATCTCTAGAATAGACTTTACAATAGTATCTAATTAAAAAATTTCTAGCTTGTGGCGGCTTAGGTTTTTCCCCATGGCGGCATTCAAGTTTCAACCTAAAGCTTCTTGAGAAATAAATGACAATTCTTTTGCTTCATTTTTGTTTTTAGGGTTTGTATCCCTAATTTTGGCTGATGGAGTTGAGCATTTTGTGTTTTTTTTTTTTAAACATTGTCAATTAATTCCCCATGGCTAAAACTTGTGCTTTCTCATATGCCTTGTATAAGGCATGTTCAATAATATTTGGACTTAGCAATATCTTGATTTGAAGTCTTAACCAAATGCATGGAGGAGCATATAATTTTTTCATTTGTTTTTATATTGTAAACGATTAAATTTAAATGATAATTTATAAATCATTTAATTTAATTCATTATCTTTTAAATGGAAAATGGAGACATGTGTCATCTTGATTAGGTCATGAAGGGAATGGGGAAGATGATTTGCTTTGAGTTATGATCATAAAGAGTATATTGGGAGTTTGTTTTCAGCTTACCAACATGTGGAGAAGATTTAGGAGTGATTCATCACCTTGTTGAGATAATTTAGGCTCTTTGACTCCATTTGAGCATTTTTGGAAATAGTTATGTTTGATCAAGTCATGCTTGACTTTTTCAACCATTTTGAGCTCATTTTGAGAAGATTTAGTTGCTATATTTTTGGCTTTTTGAAGCCATCCGAGTTCAAGAAGATTCCAGTTCCTTTTTTCATAAAACTATTTGGAGATTGCTTACTTAATATTTTGTAACTCATTTTGTAAGAGAGTTCTAGCATTGTACTTTTCTGCCTTGTAATTTTTGTTGTCCTTTATCAAATTTTACATATTTTGTAACTCATTTTGGACATGAATTTCAGAAAGGACCTTAAAAATCAATGCTTGAATATTTTTACCCTCTTATTCTTGCAGAGTTGTATGCTATCAAAGTGATTGATCAAATCACATGTGAGGTATTTTAACCTCCTTGTAATTTTGTCTCATCTTTTATGTCTTTTCTACAAAGTTAATTTTTATGCAGGTTGAAAACTGTGTTTAGAGATTGCACATAGCTTTTAGATTATGAAAATAACCTTTCCCTTCTAAAAGATAGGTCAATTTGTGAATTTTTTAAAAATATTTATGCATAAAATTTAGTGAAATAAGTTGTGTAAGTGCCATGTTTTCATTCATTGAAAAATAAGTGTTTATCTTGTGAAGTTTTCAAGTCTTTATCAGTTAGGTGTATCACCATAGGAGATAGTATTTACCAATTTAGTTTTATTCATTTTTAGTATTCTTTCTCCCTTTTCCTAACAAATCTATAGGATAATTGACACCAAGAGGAATCCAGCCTTCTGCAGAGGTTGACCTCTATTCATAAGTTTTCCATAGCATTAGAGGTTATCCCATGTTTTCTCTAAAAAGCTAAGTCATGTAGCTTAACTTGTCAAATCTTGCAACCTAGCTAGGGTGCAATTTCAAGAGTTACCAACAAAATAAAGAGGAATGGAGATATACATAGAAGAATGCCATAATTTATTCATTTTTTTTGTATCCTTGTGCAAACAAGAACAACAAGGGTCATCAAAAGAAAACTAAAAACTACAAATACACACTAGGGAACATCATGAGAGATTGCATCACATGAAAAGAAAAAACACAAAGACACAAAAGAGGTACAACACATGTAGTTTGATCTAAAGAAAATCATTTGCATCCCAATATTGCTCATCATATATGGAAGATAGAAAATACATTAAAGGAACTACAAAAAGTGTGATACAAGGAGAACTACCACGTTCAACACATGGCAGGTCACTCTCCTCAAGAGGATCATCATGGTTTCCCCCATCCAAATTTATTGATTTTAAAAAAATAAGCTAGCTAACACATTATGGTTTTTTTTTTTCTATATTATCCTCTTCTTCACTATCTAAACATATCACAATAGGTTGCATATTAGTTCTATCAGTATGATTGTGAACACTAACATCCATATGTTTATCTAGTGATATTTTTATTCTTTTTTTTGTTGTAAAAAAAAGGTTTAGATTCATGGTTTGGTGAGGGTGGCGAGGTGGAGTTAGGGGATGATGTTCAGATGAATGGGTAGGAATTATCTCATCAAAATTTAGTTGGATGGATGGCTGCTCATTAGGTACTATTTTATGCTCTTCAACAAGTTGAAGATCCATAGCATGACATCTTCATTTATGCACTTTAGTACTTCTATTTATTATCACATGAGCTTCAACTTTGGAAGGGGTAATTGAGGTATTCCCCAACATTGGTCTAATTTTCTTAATTTGGAGGAGGAATTGAAGGGACTAATTTTGGTTGTGAGACCACCAAATTCATATGTTTCTACCTAAATATTAGTTTTTCTTTCAAAGGCACAAATTTAATTACATGGTTATCCCTTGGCCATTTATAGGATGGCAAAGAGGGAACTATTAGAAACCAAGATCAGATTTGCAAACCAAAATATCCTTCCACAAAAGAGAAAAACAAAAAAATTAGAGAGGTTGCAAAAAGATGTGCAACATAATATTATTCAGGAATTCAATAATTACAAGATAATGATTTTCTTTATAAAAGAAAAGATGCATAACACTAATCTTATTGAGGGAACCACAACATACATACCATGTATGGTCAAGAGATGATACCTAGTTTGAATTGAGGTTCATTCACTACTTGTGGGGTAGGAGGTGTAAGGCCTCTATAATGTTTGATAAACTTGGTGCTACAGGTGGACACACAATTTAGAGGGTGGATTCCTAAATAAAAATTTCATCTTTCATGAGAGACTTCATTTAATTATCAACCAAGGGCTCATAATATTTTGAAAATATTGGAACTATATATGCATTCATGGATTATAAACACACCCTATATCAATGGAGTATAGGTGATTACACATGTACAAAAAATATAAAATCTAGAAAAGGATTTATAAAACAATAAATTACAAAACAAGGAAATAACATAAGCTTCTACTTTATGCTATGGGTACCTATCACTCAAGACTGTAATTGAGGCATGGCTTTGTTTTTCATCCCCTTGTAAATTTATTGTTCCTCCCCTTGGATGTTAAAATTGTGTTCACCCCTTGAGGTGTTTCTCATTTGTCCCCTTAGATGTTAAAATTTTGTATGCCCCCTAAGGTGTTTGTCATTCATCCCCTTGGACGTTAAAAATCTATTTATCACTTGGGTTTTTTTTCATTCATCACATCAAATGTTAAAATTTTTTGTACCCCTTGAGGTGATTACCATTTGTCCCCTTGGATGTTAAAATGTGAGATTTTGTAAGACAATCTAAGGATTTGTCATAATGAAGTTTTCTAATTCATGAAATTGGGCACCCTTTATAACATGGCTACGTAGCATAACACACATTTCTTTCTAGTGGATCCATGTGTTTCATATGTGTCTTATCATACAACTTGCTAGCCTTGTGGAACCCATCATATTGCATGGACACCTAGCAAACATAGTGTGCTAGCTAGTAGATCCACAAGGATTATGAGTGACTTGGAATATTGAAGCTTCTTGGTCCTCATGAGAGTATTCTCTTGTCTAACATTCATTCAACGGATGACATTTGGTATTTGAAACAAATTTAAGACTGGGGTATCTTTTCCTTATTGACTCAAATCCTTTTAGTACTAACCATAGAAACGAGACTTGCTAGGACTCACTAGGACTTGGCGAGTCCCAAGTCGAGTACACCTAGTTGAGTTCTGGGGGCTTGAACTTGGACTCAACGAAGTCATACCAAGTCTTGGCTAGACTCACTAAGTCTGGTAGATTCACTGGACTCACCGACTTCAGGCATGTCCCATCACTAGGACTCGGTCGACAATGTTGAGTCAATAAATCAATAAAAAAAATAAAAAACTTATCAAATCTACTTTTTTAATTTATATCTTTTTCCCAACCCGAAAAGCAACCTCATTTCATTTACTTGGAAAAATGGGAGGAGAAAAGAGAGTTGTGAAGAAAAACAAGATTTCATTGTAGGGAAACCAACAAGAAGCTGAAGAAAAATACATCACCAGATAGCATTCGAGAAGCCTCATACTAGCAAGGAGGTGCATTGAGAGTTCATTACGAGCGATTGGAAGGAGTTTTCACTGTATTTCAAGCCAAATCTAAGAGGTAAGTTTGATTTCAATTGGTCTTTTGTGTTTTTTTAAAAAAAAATTCATTGTCATTTGTAAAATCTTTTTTTTTTTTGAGTTTGCATTTCATTTTTTACAAACCCTACTTGCAACTTAATAATTTTAGAAACCCTACTTGTTATTGCAACCACCTTCACTTGCAATTCAAACCATATTTTCACAATGTCTCAAACCCCAAGAGAAAAAGACCGTGCTTGGAAACATGCTAAAATTTTTCCTAGGTAGAAAACAGGAGAGGCAAAATGTAAATATTGTAAAACAATTTTTCATGGAGGCAAGGATTGATGTGACAAATTGCTTTTTTGATGAGCTAGGGTTTTGGGCACCAATGGAGGAGATTGTGAAGGTAAAATTTAATTCTTCATTATGTTTTAATTTTTATTCATATTTCACTATTATTTGTTTATTTTCATTCACACTTAGTTCATTTTTCACAATGTTTACACTTTGTATTTTATCGAGCCCTTGTATTTCTCCTACAAGTTATTAATTGGGGACAAGCCCACAATGGCCTACATATATATGATGGCATGGATAGGGATAAAGAGGCTATTAGATCCATCTGTGGTGGAGTTGAGGAGAAGTATCATCCAATTTGGGACATCATTGATAGGAGATGGAACCACTAGCTTCATAGGCCCCTCCATGCAGCTGCATGTTTCTAAAATCTGACCTTCCAATTCAATCATGATTCTCGTGTAGATAATGAGGTTCTTTATGGGCTCTACTCAGTGATAGAGCAGATGTTTCATGTTGTTACATCATAGATAGTGCATGAGATAGATGCCTTCACTAAATCACAAGGAGAACTCTTTACATGTCAATTGTAAAAAGATAGTAGGACGATATTATAGCTAGGTAAAAATATATTAAGGGCATAATTTTCTTTTATATTATAATTTATTATTAAATGTCGAATTTGAAACTTGAACTTGAAAATTAAAGTTGGAAATGAGATTGATTTTGATTATTTTTCTCATCTCAGATAAATGGTGGAATATGTTTGGTGTTGATACACCAAACGTTCAAAATATTGTGATTCATATATTGAGCCATCCATGCAATTAATCTAGTTGTGAGTGCAATTAGAGAATGTTTGAGCACATACACTCCAAGAAGTGAAATAGACTGTTAGTGGAGAGGATCAATGATTTAGTATATGTTCATTACAACCTTCGAATTAGACACAAGTAGATTTTTTACCATGAATCCACCTCGATCATGCTAGAGGAGGTTGATCCATAGTCTGAGTAGATCACTAAGGATACAAATGCAATCTTTTGTGATGAGGACCTTAATTGGGTGGACCCAAAAAATAGAGAGGTTGAGGTTGTAGCCATGGCTAAGGAGGAGGCTAGAGCATGAGTAGACACAACTAGTGTTGGTAAGAGTGGCATGGAGACACATGCAAATACTATGGATGCAACTACCTTATTCAAGACCCTTCAATGCCTTTGTACGAAAGATGCTTGCTCTAGTATGCTACAGACTTGTGGCTATTTTTTTGATATTTCATATTTGTATGGAACAGTTGATGTCATGGATTTCATATTCCATGATTTTTGTATACATTTGAGGGTAAGTGCAAAAATATGGGGGGCCAAAAAGGGGGCTTAAGTGGCCATTTTTTTTTTGAAATCAAGAAATACTAACCTTGGATGTGAAATTGAGGATGGTTACACTCAAAATTTTGAGATGCAACCAAAACAAGGATTGAAGTGCTCCGAGTCTACTTTCTAAACTACTAATTTATTTTGAAAATGGTTGAGATTAAGGGGTTAAAAAGAGGGATGTATAGAAATTGGTGCTATTTTTGTCAACAATAACATAACATAGCAACTTTTGTATGTCCCTAGCATGGTGACCTTTGTTTTAGTATTTTTAAAATCACTCTAGTGAGAAATTAGCTAATAGTATGTAGTTGATGCATGATTTTTCTGATAATTTTTTAATGAATATTTTATTTTTTAATAAATTTCTAATCAAATACTTCCTGAAAAATAGAATTTTTTCCATGCTATCCCTAGAAATTTTGGAAACTAATCATTTAAAAAAAAAAAATTTGTAGAATGGAACCTAGTTTCTAAAAATGTAATTTATTTGAATTTTTGATGAACAATTAAATTTATAATGAGAAAAAACCAAACACTACTTTTTTCCAAAAAAAAGACACAAACAAAATAAATTATAGATGAAAGGCTTAACATTGTCAAAAAGTGAAAAAAATTACATTGTTGGATAGCTAAGAGAGAACCTAACATTACCGAGGTGTTCAATTTGTTTGAAATGGAAACACATGCAATCCTATGAGTTAGCACAAACCAGATTATTGAGAAGGCCCTCTGATCCTTATTGTTAGTATTCCAAGGAAAATACCAAGCCTAAGGCTTGGGGATTCACAAAGTAATATATAATGCACCTGCATTATACTGCTTATGAATTATAATGCTTGCACATTATAATGCAAAGAGTAACACGAGTGTGTTATAACATGCTAATGTTATATCTTAGTTTT
>VDFB02098711.1:47926-83018 GCA_007258455.2 Sequoia sempervirens
TGTAATGCTCAAGAGATGATGTTCATAAAACTACATAATTTTCCAAAACCTATTACATTCCAAGTATATTAAAAGAAAAGGATGCATAGATCAAGATCTTTTCATAAATGCTCAAAAGGAAAATTCAGTAATTAATTTCATTCCATGTAGGCAAAAGAAGTAATTTACATTAACAACAAAGATCATTGCAAAGATACATATGTAAATTTTATTTGCATATCAATGAGCTTCCATAAATTCATTCAAGTTTCAATTACATCTTTAACTTTCAATCAATACATCTATTTCAATGTTACATCAAAACTTTCATTCCAATACATCTATTTCAATGTTACAATACTGAATTTCAATATGTAAGGAAAGCTAAGGTGCAGAACTAACTCTCCTAACGTCAAAACCTAATGGAAGAATGTAGAGGTGACTATAAAATTCTCAATTATAGTCCAATTAAGTTACACTTAAAAGAAATAACCGAAACAGAGAAATTAACATACACAGATGAACATTAGATTTACGTGGGAAGACCCTTAGGGGAGAAAAACCCATCACACCAAGAAAATCCTCTTTGTATTACAATAAAAAAAATTACATACAGAGTTCAGACTTAACTTTCTAATGTCAATTCACAATAGCAGATTCAATGATCAACCTTGTACAAAACATTCCAATTACAATGCTTTCTGAATTAAATTCATACACACTAATCACACACCAACCCGTTCCCACAACTATTCACTGAATTGATCATCATCTTCGATTACAAAGTATATCCATGTCATTCATGGTCGATTGATCTTCCTCATAGGAATGGTCACAACAGTCTAACTACCAACAGTTTGCCTTCAACTTCCTCTGATTGGTTGAACACATACCATGTAGGATCTTCAGACGGTCAAAATTCATTCAAGCAGAATCGCATGTTGGTGAAACACTAGCTATGTGTCCTTGATGCTACAATGCTCCACTGGAACTATCAACATAACTTACAACTATAATCAAGAGGTCATAACAAGTTGCAAGAGTCATACCGATATCTAAGACCATCACCCAAACTATTGCTATTAGATAGATCAACGAGACCTCTCACTAAAGTCCACAATAGACTCATTGGCAAGACTATCACATTCGTTGAGTCATATAGATCCCTTAAGTCTTATCGATGTCAATTCACCTGTTGGTGAGACCAACAGTCATCAGCAGGAGGTTACACTAAATTCAAAAATTGTCACTCAAAATCACCCTATGACTTAGACATCATATTGATATCCACTACAAAAGCATTGGCCAGATCATCACTATCGGCGAGAGATCATACCAATTGAAAATCCATTTGGTGAAGATCTATCAGAAAGAGTTCTGATATCACCAAGAGTCTCATAGACCTTTATGTCATACCGATTTTCATCGTGCAAAGCTATCAACGAGACAAGCCATATCGCTAAGACTTCATACCAATGATAAACACATGTAGCTCTATCAACAAGACTACCGCTATTGGTGAGACATCATACTGAGTGTGAACCTTTCGGCCAAGAGTCTCCCCGATGACAACCTTGTGAACAACTATTGGCGAGAGTTCTCCCTGGGCAAAGAAAGATAGAAAAACTCACAGCGATTGAAATGTCTTGTTGATGACTCCCATCGGCAAGACATAAACAACGTCTCGGTGACTTGAGCATTTCAAATGAATAGAACACTACTGCTATTCAGCAAGACTTCCAAAGGGTCTCCTCAACTTTACTCTTTTAGGAGTTTCATGCAAGTAAGATTGAGGCACATTTTTCAACAATCTCCCACTTGATGAAGATCTTACTGACACCTCCAGAGCAACAACATAACTACTAAAATTCATGGGCATCGAGGCCCATTGAACTAGAACACCACCTGAGCTTGTCTATGCTCATTGACTTTTTCAATGCATCTGCAACATTCTCCAAAGTATCCAATTTTTATAAAGAGACCTTTCCATCCTCTAGCATATCTCATGCAAAATGGTACTGCACATCAATATGTTTCATCCTAGCATGGAAAGTAGGATTTTTCTCTAAAAAAATAGCACTCTAATTGTCACAGTAAATTTTTATTTTCCCTGCATCAAAACCAATGGTAGAACACAAATGCTTTAACCAAATTGCTTCTTTATAGGTGTGTGTTGTTGCCATATATTTTTCCTTTGTAGTGGAAAAAGTGACTATAGCCTGTCGCTTACTCATCCAACTCACTGCACCACCATTCATCATCAAAATATATCTAGTGGTGGATCTTCTACTATCAATGTCCCCTACCCAATCAAAATCCACATAGCCTCAAATGTTGAGAGTCCTCTGCGATTCAACCAAGCTACCACGGTAACACAATGCATATTCAAAAGTGCCCTTCAAATATTTGAATACTCTTTTCATAGCATCCCAATGTGATCTTCCAGGATTAGCCATAAAATAACTAAGTACTCCCATTGCTTGGGCAATGTCTAGC
Source organism: Sequoia sempervirens (assembly GCA_007258455.2). Lineage (NCBI taxonomy): Eukaryota > Viridiplantae > Streptophyta > Pinopsida > Cupressales > Cupressaceae > Sequoia > Sequoia sempervirens. Next base: position 50,402 of record VDFB02098711.1, read on the forward strand.
CTTGTACATACCATTGCATACATTAGACTACCAACCACACTAGCATAAGGCACACTGGTCATTTACTCCATCTCAGTAGGATATTTTGGATAGTCTTCAATAGATAGCTTCGTTCCCTACAAAATTGGAACTAGCTACTTGCAATCAATCATACAAAATATCTCTAGAACAGTCTTAATATACTTACTCTGACCGAGCAAAAGTTTCCTACACTTCCTATCCCTGGTTATTTCCATTCCTAGAATATACCTTGTTGCAGCAAGATCTTTCATTTCAAACTTTGTAGATAACTGAGATTTTAGATCATAAATAATTAACTTACTATTGCCTATGAACAACATATCATCAACATAGAGAGCAATAATAAGAACGCGATCACTTTCAACTTTGTAATACACACAATGATCAAATTTTGATCTTACAAATCCCAATGACAAAAAAAAAGTGTCAAACTTATGGCACCACATTCTAGGAGACTACTTTAATCCATACAGAGATTTTTTCAACTTGCAAACCAATTTTTCTTTACCTTTCTCCACAAAGTGCTCAGGTTGGGACATATAAATTTCTTCTTCAAGATCACTATGAAGAAATGTTGTCTTCACATCCATCTATTCAATCTCTAAGTCATACGCTACTACAAGTGACAAAAGAAATCTAATGGACATCATCTTAGCTACAGGAGAAAAAATTTCTCCATAATCAATTCACTCTACCTAGGAATAACCCTTCGCAACCAACCTCACCTTATACTTTTCCAGACTGCCATCTAGACCTATTTTCTTTTTAAATACCCATTTGTAGCCAACAAATTTTCTACCTTCAGAAAAGGGCACCAAACTCCAAGTATCATTTTTTCTAATGATGCCATTTCTTCATTCATGGCTTCCAACCAAGAGTTTGAATCAGGAATTCTAATGCCTCTTTCAATCCTAGGCTCATCAGTGCTAGAGAATTAAAGCATAGGCACAAGTAGAATCTATCAAAGAAAACCCATACCTATCAAGTTGCTTTCATTCATTGGTTGACCTCCTCACTTGCTGAGTCTAAGGTTCTTCTTCTTTAGAACTCTCAGAGACTACTTGAGCTCTCCTTAGTTTTAGGTACATTTTGAATTTTCAATTCCTCTTTATCTGGTGTTAGAGGAATTTCAACTACATCATTTTTTTTTTTTGATTTTGTCTCTAATTGCAGGTCCAAGGTAGAAGGCTTTAGCTCATGAAAGATAACACTTTTGTTTTATAGAACCTTCTCTGTATCAGGATTCCAAAGCTTGTATCCTTTTATGCCAACACTATACCCAATAAAAATACATTTGAAAGCCTTGTTTTCCAATTTAGATCTTTTCTCATTCGGCACATGTGCATATGCCTCATAGCCAAAGACTTGAATGTGTCTCAGAGAGGGCTTCTTTCCAGACCATGCTTCTAAAGGTGTTTTCTCAGCAAGAACAAAATTAGGAGAATGGTTTATCAAGTAACATGTTGTAGCAATTGCCTCAGCCCAGAACTTCTCCTCCAAGCTAGCACTGCTTAGCATAGTTCGTGCTCTTTCCATCACTATCTTGTTGAACCTTTTTGCAACTCCATTTTGCTATGGAGTATAAGGTGTAGTTTTATGTCTTTTAATCCCATGATCTTTACAGTACCTCTTGAAATCATCAGAATAAAACTCACCACCATTATCAGTCGTTAAACATTTTATTTTTCTTCTAGTTTGATTTTCTACAAGGTTTTTAAATTTCTTAAACCGACTGAACACTTTTGATTTACTTTTCAAAAAATAAACAAATGCTCTCCTTGAATAATCATCAATGAACGACATATAATGTCTTGATTTAGACAGAGAAGGAAAATTTACTGGACCAAAAACATCAGAATGAATATAACCAAGTAAACTAGAAGATTTGTGAGGACTGGAGTAAAATGAAACACGATGTTGTTTACCATATATACAATGTTCACAAAACTTGAATTCAAGGCTACAATCATCAAGCCCTTCAATCAGTTTTTTATTCTTCAAGGTTTTTAAACCTTTTTCTCCAATATTTCCAAGCCTATAATGCCAGAGCATAGTCTTTTCTGCTGGAAGTTTAACTTCCATAGAGTTTACACTATCAAGAATTTTTACCTTATTTTCTCCATGAGTAGCTTTCTGTGACTTTATAGAGACACTATTGCATTGCACAACATGTGTATCTAGCTTATACAAGGTACCAATACAAGCACCCCTTGCTAGCACCATAGAGCCTCTAGTCATCTTGTAGCCATTTCCAGAGAATGTGACTTGCACTCCAATATCATTCAACTTACTAAAAAAAAGTAGATTTCAATCCAGACCTGTATATGCATTATATCATTGATTCCATTCACTCTTCCATCAGGGAATTGAATTTTGACTCTTCCACGACCAACTATTTCCAAAGATGAATCACTTTCCAAATACACCCTTCCACCATCATATTTTTTGTACTTAGTGAACAAATCTCTATGAGATGTTATGTGGAAAGATGCTCTAGAATCAATCAGCCAGACATCATCTAATGCCTGCATAACTAAGGCTGCAATGAAAGCATTTGCATCACTTTGAGAAGAATCATTATTAGAATAATTTTTCTTCTTCTTCTTTTCCTCCTCTTTACAATCCTTTTGGACATGACCAAGTTTCCCACAATTCCAACACTTCACCTTAGAATTCTTTCCAGGAGACTTTGATCTCCCCTCTAATTTGGATTTGGACTTCTTGTCCTTCTTCTTGCCTTTTTATTTTGATCTTCCTCTAACAACAAGAGCCTTCTTTTCCATCTTAGAAGATTTCCTTTTCATCTCTTCTAATAACAAAGAAGCAACAACATCTTCCATCTTAAAAGTGGATGTTGTACTCCCAATAGTCATCACTAGGTGATCCTAAGAATCTGGCAAAGAACATAATAACAACATACAACAATCTGCTTCATCAATCTTCACACTCAGAGATGCTAACTGAGCAATCAACATGTTTAAAGCGTTCAAATGATCAGCAATAGATCCTCTCTCCTACATTCTCAAATTGTACAAATTCTTCCTCAAGAACAATTTATTCACCAAAGACTTGCCCTGATAAATAGCTGCCCATCTTTTCCACAAGGAAGATGGAGTCTTTTCTTCATGAACATTTAGAAGAACAGAGTTTGCTAAACAGAGCCTTATCATGCCCTTTGATTTTGTATCTGCAAGGTCCCAATCTTCTTGCTTCATGCATGTACGCTTCATTCCAGACAAAACAAGCCACAAATCATGATCAACCAATAGATCTTCCATTTTGAGTTTGCACAACTCAAAATTACTGCCATTGAATTTCTCAATTTCAATCTTTCCCGACATGCTCACCATATTAATTTGTAATTTGAATTACCAAACTTCTACAAGACTCCCACTAAATAGAATTGACACAAATAATCCAATGTACCCACAAGGATAACACAACTGGCCAAGCTCTGATACCACTTGTAAGGAAAGATAAGGTGTGAAAATAACTCTCCTAATGTCAAAACCTTAGGGAAGAATGCAGAGGTGACTATAAAATTTTCAATTATAGTCCAATTAAGATACACTTGAAAGAAATAACTGAAATAGAGAAATTAACATACATATAGATTTCAGACTTAACTTTTTGATGTCAATTTACAATAGCAAATTCAATGATCAACCTTGTACAAAACATTCCAATTACAATGCTCTTTGAATTAAATTCATACACACTGATCACACACCGATCCATTCACACAACTGTTCACTGAACTAATTAGCATCTTCAATTACAGAGTATATCCATGTTTTTCATGGTCTGTTGATCTTCCTCATAGGAACGGTCACAATAGTCTAACAACCAATGGTTTTCCTTCAGCTTCTTGTGATTGGTTGAACACATACTACATAGGATCTTGAGACAGTCAAAAGCCATTCAAGTAGAATCACATGTCAGTGAGACACTAGTCATGTCTCCCTGATGCTACAATGCTCCAATGATGCTATCAGCATAACTTACAACTATTAGCAAGAGGTCGGAATGAGCTACAAGAGTCATACTGATATCCAAGACCATCACCTAGACTATCGCTATTGGAAAGACCAGCGAGATCTCTCACCGAAGTCCACAATAGACTCATTGAGAAGACTATCACATTCACTGTGAGTCATATAGAGCCTTTAAGTCTTACCGATGTCAATACACCTATTGGCAAGACCAATAGTCATCGACAAGTGGTTACACCAAGTTCAAAAATTGTCACTTAGAATTTCCCTATCACTTAGACATCATATCGATATCCACTACAGAAGCATCAACCAGACCATTGCTATCGGTGAGAGGTCATACCGAATGCAAATCGATCTTGTGAAGATCTATCAACAAGAGTTCTACTATCGCCAAGAGTCTCATAGACCTTTATGTCATATTGATGTTCATCATGCAAAGTTGTCAGTGAGACAAGCCATATCACTAAGACTTCATACCAATGATAAACACATGTAGCTCTATTGGCAAGACTACCACTATCGGTGAGACATCATATCGAGTGTGAACATTTCAGCCATGAGTCTCCCTAATGACAACCTTGTGAACAACTATTGGCAAGATTTCTCCCAAAGTAGAGAGAGATAGAAAAACTCATAGCGATCAAAATGTCTTGCTAATGACTCCCATCAGCAAGATAGAAACGTCTCAGCGACCTGAGCATTTCAAATGATTAGAACACAACTGCTAGTCGGCAAGACTTCCAAAAGGTCTCACTGACTCTACTCTTTCAAGAGTTTCATGCTAGTAAGATTGAGGTACATTTTCCAAAAAAATAGAGTTACATTTACAAGTGGGATTTACAAGCCATCCACAATAATACATGAATACATTTATAGCATTTAAACCTTTGAACCTTAGCCGCCATGACACCACTGGTCTTCTTACAGGTTGGAGCCAAGAGTGTGATTAAGGCGCCTTTTTCACCCAACCACGAAGTACAAGACTTCCCTGGATTTCTCCCTAACTCAAAGAAATTCATGACTTTGCATGAGGAGCCTAGCAACCTGAAACAACAACATAGGAGGGAAAATTCCATGCAAGCCTGATGCCTATATGCATTCCTAACATTAGAATCACATATTTCTTGCAAATAGGAGGTGGTAGAGACCTATATTAATTTAGTTCCAGGCTTTTAATTTCATCTATTTCAATGGTGCATGTGCTTGGCTAAGCATAAATAAAACAAATGATAGTTTTAGAAAATGTAAAACTATTGTCTCTGTGGGTCCACCTTCGACATCTTGTTTTAGAAGTTTCTCAAATATATTAAATAATACATTCTCCATCTAAGTTCACATTCAATTTTACACATTTCTAATTCCAATGAAATTTCATCATTTTCCAATGTTCACACAAAGATTATCAAAATAGCTTTTCATGCATACACTCAGTATGAGAAATTTTTCTATATGTATTTCTATTTAAATTTAAAAACAATCCAAGTTCTATTTACTAAAATAGCTTGATCAAAGTAAATAGACTTAATAGATTCAGAAAAAGAAATCTACTCTTTTCAAAAAAATTCACTAGTTTTAAATGTGTTTTCAATAGTCTACATTTTCTATAAAGTTTCATCTTCAACTTTTAACATAGCCTTATGAGTATTTCACTAAGTTTAGAAATGATATATGGTGACTCATAAAATGTGTCGATATTCAGAAATATAACAATTTTAGAAAAGAAAAACAATGTAAATAACCAAATTTGCGAAATTTGCATATAAATTCAAGTTTGCTACTGTACATTGAGTTATTTCTGTGAATTTATTTTGCTTCTTTTCTAACTTTTAACTTTTAGATATTAAAGTTCACCATACAGATTTGTATATATATTTATTATGTATGTATGTATGTATATTTATAATATATACATATATATAAATACATAGTAGATTTATAGTTTAATGTATATACTGAGCTATTTTTTTCTATTTAATACCAATGACAAAAAGTAATATTTTCTCTAGACAACAGTGATATTTATACCAGAGTATATATATATATATATATATATGTATGTATGTATGTATGTATGTATGTATGTATGTATGTATTTATTCATATATCAGAAAGATTTCAAATAGATTTGCAAGATGCATATACCATAATGCTTCATTTTCTGTTGAAATAGAGATACATATGTTAGTATGTATTTTTATATATATTTACATATATATATACACGCATATATATCTATGTTTATATATATATATATATATGTATATTTATATATATATTTACAAGTTTTAAGAGATAGCACAACACCCATACTATTTCCATCGCAGAGTTTATAAAAAAGAAATAGCAAATACAGTTCATGTGTAATGGTTGAGGCTGACGCCTCTCCCAAAGGGGAAGGCACTGCCTATGAGGGGGCAATGCCTTCTCCATAGGCTATGGCCTATGGAGGGCACCGCTCCTCCACAGTGCAACCCATTCCTCTATGGGAGGGGGTAGGATTTAATCCCCATTTCATTATAATCTATTTTCAAATACAAAATAACTTCAATGATTTCCTACTATCACCTATTCCAGAAACTTTAAAAAGGAAAAATGTGTATATGTTTATAATATTTATATTTATATTTATATGCATAGAGATATTGTGTGTGTATATAAATATATATATATATATATGTATATATTTATATATATTTTCTAAATTTTAATGAAAATGAATGAGCAATCTGGGATAAAATTATAAACCACAGTTTGCAAAGGAGAAAAGCTCCAATCTGAAAGGGGTCAAATTATGCAATTTCTTGCAATGCACACAAAAGAATAGAATATTTTCTCAAATTTTCATAGTCTTACATACAGTTCAAACACTTGGAATTCAAATTCTTTAGTAGTGTTTTCATATTTCAAACAAGATTTGTGGAAAAAGAATCGAAAACCTAGATATTCTGTTCCCAGTTGGAGATGCTCTTCAGAAAACTTCTTCTCTTTGCCCCTTTTCAATCTGGTTTTTCTGAGAAAGCTTCTTCTCTTTCCTCCTTTCCAATTGCTTTACCAACTCTTTAATTTCCTACAATCTCCCAAAGAATAATTCTCAAACTCACTATTTTGAAGGATTCAACATTTTCTTGGCAGCCATTAAAGAAAAATTTGTAGAGCTTAATTTCAAGAATGTTTTCAATAATGGTTGTCCTCTTGGGAACTCCTTTTCCCTTTTTAATAATGTTTTACCTTTCCATTTCCTACCCTAATCTTGAAAATGGATTTTAAAAACAAATTAAAATATAAATATAACTTTTTTTTTTACATTCCATATTCATAAATAAGAGATATATAAAAATAATCCACAATTACCGTTGCACAAAGGAAAACCTTACGAAAATACTCACCCAAGAATAAGTTTAAAATAATTATTTATCTAACATTTAAATAAATGTTAATTAATTATTATTTAATTTTATTACCACAAAAAACACAAGTTAAAGAAAGTAGGATTTCACTTAAATTTATATCATGATAATCATTTAAAACCCAAGTTAAATTATAATTAAAATTAATTCCTTTACTTTATCATGCTTTCATTTCATTTAATTTACTAATTTTTATTTAATTTGCAAATAATTCAAAACAAACACACTAAAATTGACATTCTTAAATGCAATCTACATGAATCTATGTGCTCATGTGTGTGATCGAGAGGACATCCTGCTTTGTTCTGTCAAGAAGCTAACCTCATCTCCTTAATCACACCCTTGGTCCTCAACCTCCTGCAACTCAAGTGCACTCAAGCACACAACAATAACTGAATTAGTATCACATAATGATATAAATCAAGCAATATAATATATGAATTCAAATATTTCTACTCTATTTTGCTTCATCTTCAAATTAAAAAACATTCAATACTATTCAACTTTTCATTGTTTAAGTAAACACTTTTCATATATCATCACACCAAAACACCATAATATTAATTATTATTCTACCACACACATCCAGTCATGTAACAAATCCACACAAAACCAAAAGCAACCTGCATCAGGGTTGAGACGTGACAATGGGAGAGAGATGGAGGGTAGAGGGGAGAGAGAGACTTGAGAGAGGGAAAGGTGATAGGTGGTAGGAGGTAGAGAATTGAGAGAGAGAGGGAGGAAGTTGGAGAGATATACAAGGTAGATGGTAGAGGATTTAAGGGTAGAGGGTAGAGGATTTAAGGGTTAAGGGTAGAGGTAGAGGGTCAAGGGTAGAGAGGAGAGATATAGGAGTAAGTGAGAGAGAGACTTAGGAGAGGGATAGGGATTAGGAGGGAGAGACTTGAGAGAGAGAGAGGGAGGGAGTGGGAGAGAGGTAGAAGGTAGAGGGATGGTGGAGATGGGGAGGGGAGAGAGATAGGAGGAGGAGAGAGAGGAAAGAGAGAGGGAGGAGAGACGGAGAGAGAGGAGGGAGAGAGAGATCGGCCCCAGAGGAATTTGCTCCTACCTTGTCAACCCACCAGTGGAGCATTGGAAAACTAGTGGTGCTCCACTAGCTGTGCAGTATAGGGTTGACAAGGTAGGATATAAATGAGACATCACTGTGAGACCCCATTTCTATGAGGAATACATTGCTCCTACCTTGTCAACCCTACCACATTGGAAAGCTAGTGAGCTCACTAGATTGCCAATGCTCCACTAGCTTGCTATCACAATAGGCTTGACAAGGTAGGGACAGCATATGCCTCATAGAAATGGGGACTCACGGTGATGTTTATCACTGAGACCCAATTTATATGAGGCATATGTTTCCCATATCTTTTCATGTATCACCATGAGATACCATTTCTATGAGGCATACACTACCCCTAGCTTGTCAACCCTACCACATTGGCAAGCTAGTGGAGAACTAGCTTGCCAATGCTCCACTAGCTTGACAAGGTAGGGGCAATGTATTCCCCATAGAAATTGGGTCTCATAGTGATGTACATCACTGTGAGACCCCAATTCTATGAGGTATACATTGCCCCTACCTATGAGACCCCATTTCTATGAGGCATACATTGCCCCTACTACCACTGTGAGACCCCATTTCTATGAGGCATATGCTACCCCTACCTTGTCAACCCTACATGCTTTGTCCATGCTTCTATTTTGAGCCTATCTTTCAATCATAATATTGCACATTACCACACTTCTTTAAGTAATTCCATTAGGAAAATTCATGTGATCTTTGTCTATGCTAGAAACACTCTTCTACAAGATAATTGTAAGTATTTTGTATGAAGCCTTGAATGACATATATTTCATTTATTTATATGGATTCATTTTTTAGGAACTAATATTCCTCTCATTACCATGCTATAGGTGATATTATCCACCATTTTGAGGAAAAAAACAGGGAATAAACTAACATATGAAGAGTATGAAAGCAATAAAGCAAAGGAGAGAGAACGGGTGAGGGAATATTGTGAAAAGAAGAAATTGGATACGATTGATTAAAAAAATCCAATTGAAGATGAACCTCAACCATAAAAAGGAGAAAAGAAATTGGTAGCACAAAGGACATGCATGTGAAAGCATAGTGGTAAGACATATTTGAATACCATAGTTGGAGACACACCCTCTACTACAAGTGAATACGAAGGGACACCATTAAGCACAAGCAAATATGGAGGGACACCACCTACCACAAGTGAATATGGAGGGACACCATCTACCAGAATTGAATATGGTTGGAAAGCATCCACCACATCTCAATTTGAGATTTCATCATCACTTGGATTTGACGAAGAAGGTATGCCATCATCCCCATGTGAACCTCAAGGTATGTCATCTATTCCACCCTCGATCGAAGGTACGCAATCTAGTCCACCTCACTTAAATATTGATGAAATTCCTAATGTTGAGATGTATGTACCTAGGAGAACACCACCTATAATTTTGTGTAGAAAGCCAAAGTATTTGATTAATATTGATGAGGATATTTTGCAACACATAGAAGGTAAGATTCCAACACACACTTGTAGAAGATATGTTGATAATATTTGGAAATTTTTCTTTGAAATGCTAAATGAGACAGCAAGATGTCAACTATTTGGTGAAATGATGTGGTGTATAAAGTATAGAAACATCATGAAGACTCTTGGGTTGAGAACATCGAATGCTTCAAGTGAAAACACTATTGTGAAGAATCTAATGGATGCTTATGAGAGTGTGGATAAGACCTTACCCCTAAAGGATAGTTATGTCACCCAACATGTCATTACATTTTTGGTAAGTAGTCAAACAAAGAGATCTCATCTCATTAGAAATGTGAGTGAACAATTCATAATTAATAGAAAGGCTTTATCAAGAGCCATTCAAAGGAAAAAAAGAATTGAGGGCATTGATTCAAATGAATTATGGGAATTCTTAGGGAGATTGCCATGAAAAGATTAAAAAAAATATTCAAGCATTGAGAACACTAATTGAAGAGTATTGGAAGAATAACACAAGGAAATCTTTGAATCAAAGGGATGTGGTAAGAAGGAGAATTAGTAGTCAGAATCATGAGACACATCCAAAGCATTTTTTTGATATGACTCAAACCCAATTTTTTCATAAATTTCAATAGGCTTATCCTTAAATTATTATTTTCAATGATATTTTGAAATGATTAAACCATTTTATGTCAAGATAAATCACACACTACTTATTGTTGTAGACTGCATATTTAATACTCTAACCATTATGACTCTTATCATTCTATGTGTTTGGATTTGCATACTAATGATGTTTTGCAGGATTGTGGCATACAAGCCCCACCAAGATCTTCAAGATAGTTCTTATCAAAAAACTTATGTGGAATAGAGGATTGAAAAATATTATACAGGATGCATGCTTGGTGGGTCATGTCAACATTGTGGTGGCTTGCAGCGTATGCCAGTATGTCAACATATGGAAAGCACAAATGAGATGGGACAAAAACTAGTAGAGTTTAGAAATTTTAAAATAGTGGCATATGCTACAAAAGATGGTAATCAAGAAAAAGGTGTGATTTGGTTATTCAGAAGATCCCGGTGTATCAATTTATCTCCATGTTTCATGACAATATAGTGTATGAGTATGCAAGGCATACCCATAAAGATCGATGGATGGAAACACAATTAAAGCTATGCAAGGACACCTTTCTAGTTGGAAGCATAGTTTCAGTGATCAACTTTGTAGAGAACTACACTCTACAGCCACAATGTGAGGTGCAGTCACAATATTATAACTCCACATAGGTTTCAATATTTGTGCGCATAGAATTCATTCATATAATTAATAGTACAAAGGACAAAAGGGAGGTATTAAGGGAGTATCACTTTATACTAGTGATGATCATACCCATTCTCCAAAGTTCATGCAAGGTTTCTTCCAGATGTTCTATAGTGGTTTGGCTTATAGGGGCATAGCATATAATCATAATTTAATATGGTCAGATAATTGTGTAGCATAGTTAAAGAATGCGTGCATGTTCTATTGGTTGAGTACGATGTATGTCATTACAGGTGTTCAACATATGTGGAAATTTTTTGAGGCCAAGCATGGAAAGAGGGAGCATGTGTGAAAAAAGCATTAGCACAAGAATAGTTAAGGTATAAAGACAATGCAAAGTTGATAGATTTAAATTAATTGTCGAGTGGTGTAATGCTTCGTTGGGTCTAGGTAATGAAGGTACATCTTTAGTTCATAGATTTTTTTGGTTGATGGATGATACTAACATTGCACCATATGAGGATTATTGTACACTAACATGATCAAGTGAGCTACAATCTTTCCTTAGCTTAGATGCAGGTTCATGGAGTATCAATACATGGAAGATGGCATGCTTTTGTTATTCATGTAAAATGCAATCCTAGGATGATTGTGAGTCAAAGGATTGAGTTGAGAAATGGTCATTTAGTTATCTTAGCCCACTTCACATGTATCACCCTTCGATGACATTGGAACTAACACAAATGGATTCATTAGTTGACTTTGACCACATATTAGATCTAGTTCAACCTAGTAATATATCTACTTAGTTTTTGAATTTCCTAATGTTATCTTACATTATAGAGTATTTGTAATGTTGACTAATTTCAAGTGATTTGTTGCACATATCAATGCAGGGTATGTTTATGTAGTTATTACAGATGAAGACAACAAAAAGGGAATGAACTATTACTTTTGTTGTTGTGTTGAGGAAAAAAATAAATTAGAGGCCCCAATTATGGATGGAGAAAACATCGAATAACCTACAGGCTTAGTTGTTGTTACTGGAATGTGGCTTAGAAGGTACCCACAAAAGAGTGTTAAATATTGGCTATTTCAAGACTTTGACACTCATCAGAAGATTCTTCATTACTCGAACCTTGTCATGGAATCCAATGTTCATTTGACCAAATATGGGGGTAGACCTTTGAACAAGACCTTGTGGAAGGTCTGTGAGTCTGACCGTGAGGCAATACTTGACATGATAAAGAGTAGAGTAGACTCAAATGGTTCATTGGATTAATTTGTAAGTATGCATGTTAGGTGTTGTCATAATAGTGGTTTACAATTCCTGAGAGGAACGAATTTTAGCTGAAATCACATATTTTTAGAAAATATAATGATTTAAGCCTTAAAAATATCCATTTTAAGGATTCCAATTGAAGAGGGTTTGATCAAATCACCTTAGATCAAACCCCCTTGGATAGAACCTCGCTAGTTTTAAACCATACCTATAAATGCATCTCTTTTACACCTATCAAAATGCTGATAAAAAATCACTTTTGATTTAGATTTTGGGGGATCAAATGAATTCATTTAAAATTTATTTCAAATGATTATGGTATTCCTCAGAACAAGCTATCCAATGAATATAATTTTAATATGTTTTGGTTTTGTTATGTATTTGTTTTTTAAGTTTTATTAAACATAGGTTTTTCATCGAAAATGAATTTCTTTGTTCTTCACATGTGGAAAAAAGAATATTATCAAAAAAAAAATTGAAAAATATGAGTGCACCATTTATTGAAGTCCTTGATCCAACAAAAGAAATAAAATTAAAATTTGACATATACAAAAAAAGTTACGCGTATACGGTCGACTATGTCTAATTGTAATTTTTTGACTTTCAAACTTGATTAAGGAAAAATTATTCAATAAAAAACCAAACCAAGTGGAAGCACTAGATATCAGAGTTAAAAATCTAAATTTGAAAGAATTTAAATTTTATCCTTCATGGAAAAAAAGTTATATTGCGTCATTTTTAAAATGTTGTTTTCTAAAAAAATCAATTTTTGTGGGAGATGGAAAAAGAAGTGCAATTTGATTCCAAAAATTTTGAAAAAAATATTTTTAGAATCTACAGACAAAATTTGATGAGACTCTAGTTTGCACCATCTTCAAATTCCTCACATTTTAGCTGTTATAGGTGCCCGAATGTGAAAATTTAGTTAAAAATAATTAATTCAGTGTCCAGTTTGGCCAAAAATTGTAAACCACTATTATGGGATCACCTTGCATTGGTTCTTATTAATTTATACTTGTATGCACATTAATCTGTATGATTCCAATGCTATGATTACAATTCTATCATCTAATGTTTATATCATCTTCTTTTCCTTTTCCTATTTATAAGTAACCTACTAAAAATTGATTGGTTTCCCCTTGTATAAAATGTTGATTTATGAACAATCCAAGAGAATCTCAACCAAAAAATAAATGCAACATCCTTATTTTGATGATCTTGACAAATCTTAATTATGAATTTAAGTCATTATAAAAGTGTCTGTGAAGCTTAGCAAGGGAATTTCAAGTTATTCATTTGAAGTTAACCTTATCATGAGCACCCATGATGTAGACATTATAAGAGCATCTTGAATTTCAAGTTATTCTATTCATGAGAGGTGTTGTGTGTGATACGTATCTTGGAACTCCTAATGAAGATGTATGGAAAAGAGTGACTAAGTTGAGAGACCAATATGCCTATCCTCAATGGAAGCATTGATATTTATGCCTTGTTGTTCCTGGCTTGGAACCAAATTGTGTGGATTTGTTGTCTATAAGTGCCTTCCATCTATTTTCATTTCATTTCCATTTGGATTCTCTTTCTTTTTCTTATTTTACTTTTCCTATTTGTAAGTAAACTACTAAAAATTGATTGGTGCCTCCTTGCATAAAATGCTGATTTATGAGCCATCCAAGAGAATTTTGACCAAAAAAGAAATGCAACATCCATATTTTGATGATCTTGAGAAATCTCAATTATGATTCGAAGCCATTATAAATGAGTGTGTGAAGCTTAGCGAGGGAATCTCAAGTTATTCATTTGAAGTTAACCTCATCATGAGCACCAATGATGTAGACATTATAAGAGAATCTCAAATGTATGAGTGACATTGTAAAATATTTGTGAGAACTGATTACCTAAGGCATTGTTCCTACAAGTACAAGCAATTGGATTTCAGAATAGTGAATGAAGCATATTAGAAAATTGTAGCACAAACAAAAGAATTAGGGCAGCCAAATAAATCTCATTTTATTATATACATCATAGTATTAATATAGTGAGTGTAATAACCATTGATGGTTGCTAATCATTCATAGTGTATGAACCATATTAGACAGTTGTAGCACAAACAAAATAATTAGGGCAGCCAAATAAATCTCATTTTATTATATACATTATATTATTAATATAGTGAGTGTAATAACCATTGATGGTTATTAATCATTCTTTTTCTTCTTTTATCCTCTCCCTATTATAACTAGCACTAATTGACTAACTTATTATAAAAAATTCATTTATTAAAAAAAATCAACTTAATGATTATTTATCAATATCAATATAGCATATAGTCTATTCAAATAAATATTTGTAATGAGATTTACTCAAATTTTGAAATTTATTGTTGCCCTCAAGCATTTGTAATTAATGCAATGCAATCCCTTAATACTCCAAATTGCAAAAGGACAACAATATTTGATAGCCTATAACCCAGATACCATTTTAGATACAAGAATTCTATATGAGGAATCAAGATCACGTAGGGAACCTCTAAAAAAATTTCGATCAGTTTTTGTTATATCGGAGTCAATTTCTCGTGGTGTGTAGTTTTCACTTGATGGAAAAGTGTCAAATGTGAGTAGTGTAAACTTGAAAATTGTTGCAACTTTTTTTTACAACTCATGTTACTAAAAAAACTAGTCCAATATGTCTATATGTGTATGTTTATGCTAGGCATGGTCCTCTTTCACACCCAAACATGTGGAATGACTCTGAGCTACATTCAATCACTTGATCCCTTAAGGATTCAAAGTGCAAAAGGGTGGCAATCTTTGATGGACTATTACTTGGAAACCATGATGTTTACAAGCTCTATATCTAAGGCTACAAGATTTTGTTCATCCTCTCTACAATAACCTCTCTTGTTTATTGTTATCTTAGAGTTGTTTTCCCCTAGTGTCTAAGTTTCACTTGATGGAAAAAGTGTCAAATGCAAGCAATGTAAAGTTGCAAATTGGTTCAAATTTTGTTATGCAATTCATCTGACCAAATGAACTATTCCAACACATTCGTATGGCTATATTTATCCTAGGAATGGTCCTATTTCACACCCAAAAATATGGAATCACTCTGAGCTACATTCAACCAGCTTGATCACTTAAGGGTCCAAAGTACAAAAGGGAAGCAATCTTTGATGGGCCATTAGTCTGAAATCGTGATGCTTAAAAACTCTCTACCTGAGACTATGGGATTGCATTGGTCCCCTCTACAACAACCTCTCTATATTTTTGTTATCTTAGATTCGTTCTACCGTGGTGTCTAGTTTATGCTTGATGGAAAAAGTGTCAAATGCAACCAGTGTAAAGTTGTAAAATGGTGCAACTTTCGTTCTACAACTTGTATGACCAAATAGACTATTCCAATGCATTTGGATGGGTACATTTATGTTAGGAATGGTCCTTTTTCGAATGCAAACACATGAAATCCCTCTGAGGTACGTTTAACCGACTCGATCCCTTAAGGGTCTAAAGTGCAAAAGGGAAGTAATCTTCAGCAAGTTATTACGTGGAAACCATGATGCTTAAAAACTCTTCATCCAATCCTATGGGATCATATTGGTCCCCTCTACAATAACCTCTCATTTTTTTTTATCTTAGAGTCATTTTCCTATTGTGTCTAGTTTTCACTTGATAGAAAAAGTGTCAAATACAAGTAGTGTAAAGTTGCATAGTGGTGTAAATTTTTTTCTACATCTATTGTGACCAAACAAACTATTCCAGAACATCTAGATTGGTACGTTTATACTAGGAATGGTCCTCTTTAGCACCCAAACACACAGAGTTGCTTTGAGCTAAGTTCAATTGGCTCAATCCCTTAAGGGTCAAAACTATAAAAGGGAATCAATCTTTGACGAGCTATTACCAAAAAAAAAGTGATGCTTAAAACTCTTCGTCTGAGCCTATAGGACCATGTTGGTCCCCTATACAATAAAACTCTCTCATTTTTCATTATCTTAGAGTTGTTTTTCCATGGTGTCGAATTTTCACTCGATGGAAAAAGTGTCAAATGCAAGTAGTGTAAAGTTACAAAATGATGCAACTTTCATTCTGTAACTCATGTGACCAAAAAAACTATTCCAATGTGTTTGGATTGGTATGTTTATGCTAGGCATGGTCCTCTTTCACACCCAAACATGTGCAATCACTTTGAGTTATGTTCAACCAGCTCAATCCCTTAAGGGTCCAAAGTGCAAAAGGGTAGCAATTTTTGACAACCTATTACTCATAAATTGTGATGCTTACGAACTATTTATCTTAGCATATGGGATTTTTTTGGCCCCCTCTACAATATCCTCTCTTGGTTTTTGTTATCTCAGATTAATTTTCCCATGGTGTCCAATTTTCACTTCATGGAAAAAGTGTCAAATGCAACCAGTGTAAAGTTGCAAAGCCATGTAACTTTCGTTATTCAACTTGTGTGACCAAACAAACTATTCCAATGCATTTGGATGGGTACATTTATGCTAGGCATGGTCCTCTTTTGCACCCAAACATGTGAATCACTCCAAGCTACGTTCAACCAATTTGATCCATTAAGGGTCTAAAGTGCAAAAGGGAAGCAATCTTTGATGGGCTATTTCTCAAAAATCGTGATGCTTATGAACTCTTCACCTGAGCCTATAGGATCATGTTGGGCCCCTCTACAATAATCTCTCTCGGTTTTTGTTATCTTGGAGTCCTCTTCTCATGATGTCCTATTTTCACTTGATGAAAAAGTGTCAAATGAAAGCAGTGTAAAGTTGCAAAGTGGTGCAACTTTCGTTCTGGAACTCGTGTGACCAGATAGACTATTACAACACATCTCAATAGGTATGATAATGCTACGCATGGTCCTATTTCACACCCAAACACAAAAAATCACTCTGAGCTATGTTCAGCTAGGTTGATCCCTTATGATGGCATGCAAAACAATCAAAAAGAGAAACATTCACATGACAGTTGAGAAGTTTGATTTTTCCACACAAAAAGCATATGATCATCCCCAATTCTAGTAAGTGAAGGATATTTTTTAATTATCCTCCTTTCCCTTACAACAATATACAACCAATTGTAAATGCATACAATGGTGGAACTTGGAAACATTTTATTTTTTCCTCAATTAACAACTTTGGTTGTGAAGCATTTTGCCATTTTCATTTGAAATGATTTGCTATGCTTGAAAATTGGAATCTAAGAGAAAGAAGTGATGCTCTCATGTACATTTATTATTTTGTGTGATAAATAAATTTTCCACCCTTTAGTCCATTTCTTATTTGTATTATAAATTATAAAGCTTTCTCCCAAGTCCATTTCCTATACAAGAAATAATATTGCAAAAAGTTGACATATACATCTTTCGATGTGTTTATATGTTGATGGATCAAGAATATAACAATTCATTCTATATTGTGAGGATTATGTTGAGAAAATGTTTAAATACTATTCAAGATAAATGTTTTTATGATAATGCATCAAGAACTTAACTACTCATCATCTACTATGAATATTATGTTTTGCAAGTGTTGTGAAGATCATGCATCCTTTGCTTAATTGAGTTGTTCCAATCAAAAGATTAAATATATTGGAATATTTTTATGAAACATCTCATGAAATACCAATTGAAAACATTTTTTTTCTTTTAGATAAATCATTTCATGGAATTCTTTGGATTAAACTGAATTTAGATATGTAAGAACAAGGGAGCATTAGGAAATACATTGCTCAATGATCTTGAATAATCCTTCTCCCCCATTGCAATTTTGGGTGGATTATTTCTTTCAAAGTATGGGGAATGCTTTGCCTATTTTATAGTTGGTAGTTTCCATTCTAGAAGGTTCATCTCTTGATATATATTATACTCATTTTGGTGCAGGAGCACTCAGTGCACTTTGTGAAAATGTTGTCATAAAATGTCATTTGATAAGGTCTTAACCTGAGGTGTAGAGTCTTTTGTCATTAAATAAGTTCCATGTAGAAATTTTTTCAAATATTTAAACCATTTAGAGGGGTCATCAGGTTTATTTTGACATATTCTTATAATAATGTCAAAAATTGCTATGTAAAGATGCAAAAATGTTAAAATTGCAAAAAATACAAAAAGGCAGATTTTGGAGAAGTCTAACAGTCAATCAACCCAAAAGGAAAGTTTTGTTAGTTGAGTCAATTGTGTTAGGAGGTAAAAAGAATAAATATGTAAAGGGTACTTGATGTAATCTATATTGGAGGGATTTGAAGTGAAAAACCAATTGTTTCTTTGTTTTCTTTTGATTTTTTGTGTGTATTTGCATTTCCATGGCCTGTACAGTACCATATGGATACAAATTGTTTTGAAAATCCTTGAATTAATCAAGAAGCATGAGTTAAATTTTAATTTCATTTGGTTTGAGCACTTAACATTGAGTTTGGTGGGAGTTTGATTTAATTTTCTAAGGCATGTCTGTTAACCTTGTTTTGAGGGATTTGAAAGTCTAAAAAATGAAGAATTGGCCCATTCCACTATTTGTGACTTTTGTAGCTTGTGGAATGGGTCCAACATAGTAGGAATCAATGTTTTTATTATTTTTGAGAGAAGGGGAGATCTCTTGAGGGTTTGGGCATGATGCCCTAGTTGACTATTTTGTGATTTGGCACAAAAAATGGTGGTTTCAGATAGAATTTTGATGAAATATTGTTGGAGAAGGTTGGATAATGGTGTTTTGAGCATGTGAAAGTGTGTTTTAACATGTTTGGATCATTGGAAAATGTTCTAGAGCACTGAAACATTTTTTTCATTAAAACCCCATGAAAGTTACTAAAATGATGGTTTAGAGGTTTGATGATTTGTTGATAGTTTAACCTAAATAAAATGGAAAATTTGGTGGTTTTGAGACCTGTGGAATGATTCCCCATTGGTTTTTGAGGTTGGTGATAAGTTTGGAGTACACTTCCTTTGTAAAAGAGACCTAATTTGGGTTCTAGACAGCCTAGAAACCTGATTTTGGTAGAGTTGGTCCAAAGAGACCTATTGAGTTTTTGAGTTATGTTATGTGGGAGCATACTGGTGGTCTGAAATAGTGAAGAGTTTGATGATTGATGGCATTCTCCAAAAGATATTTTTGAAAACACCAATTTGGAAACCTATAAGGAAACTAGGCTTAATAGTGAAGAGTGGATGAAATAGAGTTTTAAGGGAAAAAGATTGGCTTGAATTGGATCGAATTATGGTTGTAATTGATTTACCCTCCTTGTCATTGCATCAGTTGGTATCAAAGGATAGGTACATAATTTGTGGAAGGTGAAGAGTTGTTGGAAAGGAAAGATGCCTCCCAAGGTTAATACAACTGCTAGAGAATTGCAGGAGTTGAGAGAAAGGAATGCTAGATTGTTGGAGTCTCATAATTTTGTGTTAGCAAGGTTTTTTTCCCATGAGTCAAATCACAGAAGAGGGAAGATTTGGGTGATGTGAGTGAAACAAAAGAGGAAGAGAAAGGAAGAGAAAGAGTATGCAAATATGGAAGAGGAATTAGACCCTAAAGATCAGAGAATGGCTAAATTGCTAAACGCAGTCAAAGGTGATACACATAAGGTAAAAGTTGATTTTCCCATGAATGGTGGAAATTTGATGATGAAGAGTTACTTGATTGGATTACAACCATGGATAATCACTTTGAGTGTGAAGATGTACTTGAATATCAGAAGGTAAAGATAGAAAATACAAAACTCAAGGGACATGCATTGTTATGGTCAAACTATGAGCAAGCTGAGAGGAGAAAGAAAGGAAAATCAATCATAGTTTCATGGGACAAGATGGTTGCAAATATCAAAGGTAATTTTATTCCTAAATATTTTGAAGTTTAGTTGTATAAGAAAGTCCAAAGTCTGAAGCAAAAAGAAATAGATGTTATTACTTATACTGATGAATTCTATAAGTTGAGTATAAGGCTAGGTAGACAAGAGGATGAGGCTAAGAAAGTTTCTAGGTATGTTGGTGGTCTTAGATTTAACACTCAAAATAAATTGGTTTTGGAAAATCCAAGATATATAGAAGAATGCTTTTAGTTAGCCATTAGAGTGGAAGAAAAGCTAAATAGGAGACAAGATAATTCCCTTAGAGGTAGAGGAACCTTTCATACTTGAAAGCAATCAAATGAAGAACAAGAAGGTGAAGGAAAATATAAAGATAAAAGTTTTGATTTCAAAGGTGGTTCAGAGGCTCAAGAGGAAGATTTGGAGGAGGTAGAAGTGCAAATACATTTGCAAGAAGATGGTATAATTGCAATGAGTTTGGGAATCCATCAATACAAGTGCCCTAAAAATTTTGGTGCTAATTCAAGTTGGAGTGAAAGAAGAAGTGATAAGAGGGTGCAATTGGTCCAAGAAGAAAGTGAAGGTGAAAAATCTCCTAGCCATCTTGCTGCTCCAGAGGTAGGAGAATCCTTGATGCTGAGAAGACAAGTGTTGAAGACTTCTAGAGAGAAGGAACCATTACAGAGAAGAGATTTATTTAGGATCACATGAAAATCCAAGGGTAAGGTATGCAAAGTAGTTATAGATTCTAGTTACACTAAAAACAAGGTGTGTAATGAAATGGTAGATAAGTTAAATTTGTTGAAGGTTCCTCATGAGTCACCCTATAAGGTATCATGGTTGAATGATGATCAATTACTACTAGTTAGAGAACAAGCATTTGTTGAGTTTCAAATTGGAGGGTATAAAGATAAGGTGATTTGTGACATTTTACCAATGGATTGTTTCCATTTATTGCTTGGAAGGCTATGGAAATTTGATAGGCAGCCATTGTATGATAAGGATGATATCACTTTCAAACTAACACCACTGCAGGAAGATGTTAAAGAATAGACCAAGGAAGCCAATATCATCATGTTTGGCAAGGAGGATGTAAAGCTTGAAAAGGAAAAAAGCAAAGATTATGTAGCCACTTCAAGGATTAAAGGTGTTGAGACAATAGATAGAAGGGATAGAGAGAATGTTTAGACATTGAATGTGAATGATGCTTCAATGATGAATGGAAAATAAGTTAATAGATTAGAGTCCAAGTCTGAAATAGGGAAGAACAAGGGTGAATTTCTTATGAAGAAGCAAGATAAGCTAGAGAAACAAGATGAATTTGTGGTTGGGATAGTCATATGTCCATTTAAAAAATTAGAGGTAAATGGGAAATTTGAAACTATCAAAATAGAGGCGTATAAATTTTATACCACAGTGGCATTTGGGGCAGAGAGTCTACCAGTGAAAATGAGTGCAAAAAATGAAGTAGATCAGAGAATTTGGAAAAGGTATGTGACTAAGATTGAGCATGTAGTGGAGGAAAAGAGGAAGATAGTACATGGTATGGATGGAACAAGTTGGTAGATTTTATATCATTTACAAATACAAGGGCAGTTAAACAACAACAATTAGGTACAGGATAGTATGTTCAAGACAGAGATAGTGCAAGGTTGCAACTTTTGACTCATGGGAGAGAGTCACCAAGTGTGGATGTAGGATGGATAGCACTAAAGGAATAGATACATTATGGTTTTGCACAATTTCCAAGGGACTTGAAAAGTTTCAAGGCTGGTTGTATGGCACAGCAACACCAAGTGCACTTTGTGAAAATGTTGTCATGGAAGGTCATTTGATAAGGTCTTAGGTTGACATGTAGATTCTTTTGTCATTAAATAAGGTCCATGTAGACCATTTTTCAAATATTTAAATCATTTAGAAGGGTCATTGAGTCTATGTTTTCATATTCTTACAATATTGTCAAAAATTTCTATGTAAAGATGCAAAAATGTAAAAATTGCAAAAATTGCAAAAAGGTAGATTTTGGAGAAGTCCAATGGTCAATCAACTCAAAATGCAGTTTTTTTTATTTGAGTAAGTTTTTTTAGGAGGGAAAACTAATAAATATGTAAAAGGGACTCAATGTAATC
Source organism: Sequoia sempervirens (assembly GCA_007258455.2). Lineage (NCBI taxonomy): Eukaryota > Viridiplantae > Streptophyta > Pinopsida > Cupressales > Cupressaceae > Sequoia > Sequoia sempervirens. Next base: position 72,842 of record VDFB02098711.1, read on the forward strand.
TCTCTTGGAGGGATTCGAAGTGAAAAACCAATTACTTATCTATGTTTTCTTCTGTTTTTCTGTGTGTTTTTGCATTTACCTAGCTTGTATGGTACCATACAGAGACAAATTGTTTTGAAAATCATTGAATATATTAAGAGGAATGATTTAAATTTTATTTTAATTTGGTTTGAGCACTTAACATTGAGTTTGGTGGGATTTTGTTTTATTTTTCTGAGGCGGGTCTATTAACCCTATTTTGAGGGTTTTAAAAGTGTAAAAATTGAAGAATTGACACATTACACGGTTTGTGACTTCTATAGCTTGTGGAATGGGTCCAAAATAGTAGAAATAGGTGTTTGGATGATTTGTGATAGCAGGGGAGATCTCTTGAGGATCTAGGCATGATGCCCTAGTTGACTATTTTGTGATTTGGCACCAAAAATGGTGGTTTGAGATAGAATTTTGATGAAATAGTGTTGGAAAAGGTTGGATAATAGTGTTTTAAGCATTTTACAATGTGGTGGAGGCTCGAAACATTATTTTTCAATAAAACCCCTTAAAAGTTTCTAAAAATGAAGGTTTAGAGGTTTGGTGATTTGGTGATAGTTTCCCATGAAGAAAATGGTGAATTTGGTGGTTTTGAGACCTTTGTAATGTTGCACCAATGGATTTCAAGGTTGGTGATAAGTTTGGAGTACACTTCCTTTGTAAAAGAGACGTAATTTGCGGCCTAGACAGCGTAGAAACTTTGATTTTGGTGGACTTGGTCCAAAGAGACCTATTAAGTTTTTAGTTATGTTATGTGGGAGAATAATGAGGGTCTAAAAGAGTGAGCAATTTGATGACTGAGGGCCTTCTCTAAAATATATTTTTGAAAACAACAATTTGGAAACCTACATGGAAACTAGGTTGGATAATGAAGAGTTGATGAAATAGAGTTGTAAGGGAAAAAAGTTGGCTTGAATTGGATCAAATTGTGGTTGTAATTGATTTACCCTCCCTATCATTGCATCACATTCTTAATCAATTATCAAGTTAATAATCAGTGCATTTATTTACAGTTAACCATTTCTTTTCAATTTGTGCAATTTTGTAATTTCTAAGTCTACTAGTATTCCTAGAAATATTGAAGTTGTTTAGCATCAACCAATAAATATTCAAGAAAAACCATGAAGGAAAAAAATGATCAATGTTAGGAACAACCAATTAATAAGTATACACATGAATAAGTCAAGCATACATGTGAATAAAGCAAGCACAAGTACTCAAAAACACGTAAGCCTTGAAGTATACACATGAGTACATGGTAAACACAAATTAATATAAAGTATATACATGAATACAAGGTATACACATGAAAACATATAAGTCGCAAAGTATACACTGGAATACACGTAAGTTTTAAAGTATACACTTGAATACATGTAACTCATATCTAATGAACCATGGATTTATAATGAAAATATGAACACCATCGATAAAAAAGATTTGTATTAGCCAAAGCCATGTAGGCATACATCAATAATGTTGATATAAGTATAAAAAATATACAAAATAGCCATATAGGCTTACAAGAATGCCATATAGGCATACAATGTCAAATATATCCAATATGTACAAATATTCCATATAGGTAGACAACAAAGGGCTATAGAATCAAAAGTCATTGCTTTGCATCCTCTCGAAATAAGTTTTTTCCCTTTTATTATCAGTTAGATGGTGATAGTTCTATCACTTGTTTATTCTGAGGTCGAGGAGTGCTCTTGGTGCTCCCCCTAGGGTTTAGCTCCTGGTCAAGCTTTATCTATTACAATAAGAAGTAAAGACATGAATATATAGAAATTACATTATAAAAAATGATATATTTAACAAAATAATCACTTACCACCAGTAGATGATCTCTCTCCTAATGGGAAATATTTTCATGCTCATGTTGTGGCATGTTGAAGCCTTGTAGAAACCATCCAAAGAGAAATTAAACTACAAATAAATAATGGTTTGATTTTTCACTAACTAATAGCTATAAAAATGAATGATAATTGAAATTTAGTAATCTACCTCATACCTCCTATGTGAGAGACATCAAGGACTCTATAGTAGATGAAACACCAAGCTCCATTTCCCTATGAACTTTCAAAGGTGTATTCGCTTCCAACATATGAAAATAAAACAACAAATTTTTCAATCATAAAAACTACAATAGAAATCCACATCATGGCTTATAATATATGAGATAATGAACAAAAAATTGAGTACTTATTAAACTATATATTTTTGAATATGGGTATGTGTAGGATTATGATGGGCCAAAAAGTGGCAATATTATGGGTATTTGTAGGGTATGTTGCTGACAACTTTTTTTTTACCCAAAATTGATGAAATAAAAAGGGTTTTTAGAGGAGATTCTAACCTTTCCACCAATATAAATTATGCTTTACTTTGAATTTAATAAATAATTATTATTCATTTTCTATTCGAATTATGATTAAAGTCCTGATTGGTAGGCTGATTGAAAAACATTTATAACTTTCAAACGGTATCACATTTTTTGAGATCTGAAACATGCATCACATTCTATCACATACTATAGGATTAAAAATAAAAATAAAAAAATTCATGAATTTTTGACCAAGTTAAGGTGATGGACATCTGAGTTTTATATTTTTTAAAAGGTTATAATAAAAAATCATAATTAATTATTTATTTGGAAAAAACTACAAAAAAATATATGCATCACATCAAAATGAGTCCTTTACTTATATATAAAATCTTATAAAAATATTATCATTTTATTATGGTTAGGGTGGTTAGACAAACACCTACTGTATTTCTTCCTAAATTTAAGTACTATTGCATTGAAATTTCAAATTTTCACCAAATAGATTTTATTTATTTTAAAATAAACCTAGTAGTTTAGAAACTACATTCAATTTTCTATAGATTCTATTCTTACATATTTTTGAAATAATATAGATAAATTATTCAAATTTTTATGTCAAGTTGCCTAACACTGATTTTTTTGAATTTTTTGCCACTTAAGGGCCTTTTTTTTCCATGATGATCCTGCACATACCCATATCATGCTTACTATTTTCCCTATCTATAGCTTGTTTGAAAGTGCCTATTTTTATGCTTTTACCCATAGCAGCAAGGTAGTGAACCGCTTGATAAAATACTTTTGTAGACATGTACAATAATTGTGGTAGCATAAAGAAGGAAATGAACTATTTGAAAAAATGCCTCAAAAAAATGGGGTCTCATGGTGATGGAAAGCCATTATAAACAAATGTGTCATGGAATTCCATCACCATAAGACTGCATTTCTTTGAGGCATTTTTTCAAATAACAAATTTCCTTCTCAATGGTATTATGTTGGGATGGGGTGGATGGTATAGTGTGGTCTTGGTTATGAGATGGAGGGTGATCATGACATGAAGAGGGAGAGGTGGGGACATGAATAAGTGGAATAAAAGGTGGAAGATTCCATGGATTAGTAAATTGAGGATGAGGACCTTGAGAATAATTTGGAGGGGAATTTTGGCTAAAGGGCTGGTTTCTATTATTCACGCAGTGAGCTATTTGAAAAAATGCTTGAGAGAAATGTGGTCTCATGGTGTGGCATTCGATCACCATGAGACCACATTTCTTCAAGGAATTTTTTCATATTAATCTCTGCCTTGACTATGATATTGCTTAATATTATGCTTTGATAGATTTTTTCCAAGCATCCATAGTTTGTTGGAAAGCACCTATTTTAGGATTTTAGTTATAGCAGCAAGGAAGTGAGTAGTTTGATAAAATTATTTGGTACGCATGTATGGAAAATGTGGTAGCATAGAAAAGGTGGTGAGTTGTTTCAAGAAATTTTGTGAAGAAATGTGGTCTCATGGTGATGGAATGGCATTCCATCACCATGAGACCACATTTCTTTGATGCATTTTTACAAACTACTCACTACCTTTCCTATGCTATTTCTTAAGTTATTATCCTTTTATAGATTGTTTCCAAGCATCCGTAGTTTGTTGGAAAGCACTTTTTTTAGGCTTTTATCCATAGCAGCAAGGAAATGAACTATTTTTTAAAATGCTTTGGTAGACATGTATGGAAAATGTGGTAGCATAGGAAAGGTGGTTAGCTGTTTGAAAAATGCCTCAAAGAAATTTGGTCTCATGGTGATGGAAATCACCATGAGACCACATTTCTTTGAGGAATTTTTTCAAACAACTCATTGCCTTGTCTATGCTATTGCTTACTATTATTCTTTCATATATTTCTTCCAAGCATCCATAGCATAGATAAGGTAGTGAAGTATTTGAAAAGATGCTTCAATAAAAAGTGGTCTCATGGAATGCCATGACAAGAAAATGCAATTGGAAGCTACTCCTACATATTACTTATGCTATGTGAAGTAATTACATCACTGGTTATGTTGACTTTCTAAATAACTATAATGTAGTTGAAATTTTTTCATCTATCAACATCTGGTTTTTAGTTATGGAATATGAAGTAATGCTTTGAGTTTGAAATATGTGCAATGCAAGGTAATCAATGATATGAATATAAACTACACAAATCTATTAAGTACAATTGATTAGTTAATCTCTTTATTCTATTACCTACGTGTAGGTTTGTGAAAATCCACTAGCATTGGGAGGTGTTCCCACAAAACCTCCAATATTAACCTATTCAACATCCAAAATCACATATTAGAATACCATTCATAAAACAATGCTATTAACATGTAATAAATTTATAATTTTTTACTAGTTACATACCTTAATGGTAGATGCAGTGGAGTAATAATCGAGTGTAGGGCCGATCAATCTGGTATCAACACTACGACCCTAAAATTTTATCAAAATCATAAAACTAAATTAGTTAATCTTGCATTCAAAAATTGAAATTTAATAAATTAATTCAATGAACATGCTAACATCTAGCTAAGTATCCATGCCATAAGCCTCATTCAAAATGATAGCTTCCCTCACCATCTCCATAGTTGCAGACATATCCTACATAGCAGCCTCTTGAGTGTTAGTGGGGCCATATGAAAAATTTTCCCCACAAGCCTGACACAAATGTGGTTGAAGCCCACCACTTGAAGACTCCCTTGGATGGCACTGCAGTATAGGGATAGCATGTTGGATGATACTCTAGGTCAAAAATTTGATGGCCTACAAAGTGTCTACCTCAACACTCTCCTTCACAATGGAAGGGATAATGATGTGCTCATGAGGTGGCCTAGTGAGATGTCATCTCGCTTTTCGCTTAGGATCATAATGTGCATCAGGTCTATCTTGAGCTGACCCCCTACCTCTCTCCTGGAAGTCCTTCATATCAAAATAAGTCAAGATTTAGTTCAAGATGAACTCATAGTATTGTTTCCTTAGGAAATATTGTGGGACTATGTAATTGTTGATGGTGGGTAATCAAAAACCATGTACCACCTATCCCCCAAAAAGGTCCTAATCTATTGGTGGTGGCACCAATGGATAGGAAACCTCTTCGCATTGAGGCTAAGATTTGAAGTTGTGTGTGGGTCAGTGAATAATGAGCACAAATATAATTTTGTAATTTTTACATCTTTTACATCTTTATATGATAATTTATCCCAGTAACAATGCCTAGCCACCTGCCTCCTATCTTGCCAACCAACTAATTGTTTGTAACTAATTGAATCTACATGTTTTAACATTTGTTTGAGTGAATTTTCAAGGGTTTTTCTTTCCATGGTTGAACCATATAGTTCATTCAACCTCATGATTAACTCCTTAATTTGGTTTTTATTGTTTTCAATTTCACTCATTAAATTTTGCTGAGTGCCAAGAGGATGTTGAAGGATTGGTGGAGGAGATTGTTGTTGTGGTTGTTGAACTTGAGGATTTTATTGATGTTGTTGCTCTACTTTTTGAGGATTTTTTTCTTTTTTTATTGCTCTACTTGTTGAGGATTTTGAGGAGGGTTTGCAGGTTCATTAAAATCTCCTATAAATTCAACAAATAAATATCAAAAACAACCTAAAACTAACATTTTTCACAACAAAAATTAAACAATCATTACCTCTTAGACCTCCTCATCAACGTGGCAGTATCCTAGTGACAAAACATCAATAATTTAATGAAAAAATTGCAAGATGACTCCTCCCATAATGCAAGCACGCAAATGAAGGGATTTTGGCCACAAGCACAAAAAAAAGTCACAATGCAAATGAATTTGATTTTTTTTATTTTTTATTTTAATGGCTCATAACACAAACATGTTATAATGTGCTCACATTATGAGCTACCATTTTTATAAAAAAAAAATCCACAAATTGGCCCCCCATGTTTTTGCACCCGCCCTTGACTATATTTATATATCTAAGTGTGTTATTTCCTTCAGGAGCTCAGCTATAATTTGTGTGCTATATATTTATGTGATCAATCTATACTTGTGTATGCAATAAAATTTGATTCTATTTAATGATGTTATTGTGTCTTTTAAAGGTTTATTTAATAAAGGGTACTTGAAACAAGTTTTAAATCCTTAAAAAACTCTAAATTTCTAGGGTTTTTCATTTTGTCAATTCTACACCGAGTCTAGGCACTGAGTCCTGATTCGAGTCACCCCAGTCGACTCCAAGCCAATTTTAAGTCTCATAAATATGGTATTGGCCTTGTGTTTGTATATGTTTTCTTGTGTTTGTATTATGTTTGCAATATGTTTGTATTGTGTTATGTATTGTGGTGTTTTGTGTGGTGTTCTTAGCATGTATATTTTGTATTGTCTTGATGCATTACATACATGAATGTTCCCTTATCTTTATGATGTCTTGCTATATGATCTTGAGTCCTAGGGGATTTTACACACCCCCTAGATTCATTGTCATCCTATCCCTTGAACATTTGGACAATTGGCCTCTAGTTTCAGTGTAAGTTCATACTCTCACTAAAGTGGGGGATAAATGTAGCATTGAATAAATTGTCACCCTTGATCATTTCACACTATTTTTTTCTCCCTCCAAAGTAATTGGACCCAATTTTACATATAATGTCCTTAATTATGCATTTTGTCACCCATTTGGATATTTACCAAGAAAACCAATTTACAAAATCAAAGAAAAAATTAATATTTTGCTTGAAATACTTTAAACCCTGCAAGAGAGGGCCAAGACTAAGTCACCCTAACCTACTTGGTCTCCCTATTTTACCTCAAAACTTTAATATGTTGGAGTTGGGATTTATTGTTTGAATTTAAAATGTCAAATGTTAGTTATCAGGATCTAATTTTTGGGAAATTAAATTAAATTCCTATAAATACCTACTCATTTCACCATTTGAAAACTAATTGGAAAATTTTAGAAAAGCAAGAAGAAAGAGATCATTCCATTCTACCAAAATACATTTGAATTTTGAGGTCTTCAAGCATATTTTCATATTTTATCAAGTTTCATTCAATGATTAGAGTTTTATGCCAATAGAAGGACATGATGGAATCCAAATTTGGGAAGTGTTCTTGGTCATTTTCTACAACCTAATGACTTGTTTTCAAAGTTTTCTCATCTTTAAGCTTCATTCTACTTGTTTCCAAAGGTGAGGTATCATTATGTTTTAGATTTACTAAAGGTAATTGACTTTCTCTTAGGTAGATCTTATCATTTTCATTTATGAATCCTTCTCTAATGCACTTGAGGAGGGTTTTATCTATTTTAGCTCATTACAAACTTAGATGTAGGAGAAGAGCACATAAAATTTTATCAATCTATTTTTTGGCTATTTGTGGAGGTAGCAATACCAAAGCATGGGCTTGACTAAGGAAAACTCCTACATAGCCACCCCCCACCATTTCCTTTCTCAATTTATTGTAAGTTTGGATCCAAAGATGGAAAGTAGAAAAGAAGCAAATGGAAGGTGGGCAAAGGGTTAAAGGACTAAATTTTTACATAAAAAAATCAAGTAGGACATAGTCACCCTAAGTGACTTAGTCCTACTAAATCAAATTCAAATTTGTATGATACATGCACAAATAATTTTCTTTCTCAGATCTGCTATCAAAATTTGTTGTTATTGTTTCTTAGTTGTTGAAAAGTTTCATTTATAGATTAGGTCAAATAGTTTAATTTGGTCAATTAAATAAATTCAATTCCAATTAATTTCCAAGGGACAAAAGGATCAGATCCAAGGCTAATTGACTCACCTTCACAGTTGAAAGTCAATATAATCCCCTTGCTAATTTGTATCCCAATGTTCTTTCAAAAAGGACTAATGTTAGTGATCTATGCCTTAGACATAAAATCTATTTTTCAATTAAAAAATCATCCATTCTTTGTGATGAAATTTTTTACTTGATCATGATGTTATTTATGTCTTGAGAATCAATGAGCATTCTTCACTATCCATCCTTATTCGGTGCAAGTACTATACATATTGCACAAAGGACTCAAGATATCTCTAATCAATAATTTCTTTGAAAACTCCTAAACCTATTTGTTTATTTCCTTATTCTCTAAAAGATTCATCTAATTGACTACCTCATTTCAAAAAATTGGCTCTTGGTACCGATTCCATCTAGTGGCTTATATTTTTCACTAGTGGCGATTCTTCTTGTACGTTATCTACACAATGTCAAGAAACTCCTCCAATAGATCTTTTTATTTTTGGTATATCTCCATCTTCTTATTTTTTATCTCTTTGAATCAATGTATAACACATGTTATTATGTCACATACCATCCAAAAATTTATTTCCATCAACCAAATAAATTATTGTATTACTACATACCTTTTCTTCCTCCTCCTTTAAGGTCTTGAATTGGAGAACTCCATCCTGCATGAATGAATAATTGTTAGCATGACCATCATGTACTCTAAACTGATGAAACTACCATGAGTTTCCTAAAAATATATTAGAAGTATCCATTGGCATGATGTCACACATCACCTCATCATGGTAATTTCCATTCTTGAGCTTTACTAATAATTGCTAATTGATCAAAGCTATATGATCCTTCTACAACCATGTAATCACAAATGGATGTGTATGTTTCCTCTTCTCCACCTACAATTTGTTTACCATTTCCTCTGTCGTAAGATCATTAGTGCTACAACTATCAATGATAATATTATAACATTTGCCTTATTTTTTGCATCTAGTATGGAATAAATTTTTCCTTTGAACTAACTATTTCTCCTCATTCAAAAAGTGTTTTCTTGTGATAATATCTTATCATCTTCTTTCATCTTTAGAATGCTCGAGTTTTACATATTCATCTACATGTGCAACTCAAGCAAATTACCTTAATGTATTATATTTGTCCTTCATTGAATTTATGGAAACTTGTATGCTCAATATCCTTCTCCACATTGGAAATACGTTCCATGGAAGCCTCATTTTTCATTTCCTCATCCAATTCTTCCTCTTCCTCTTTTTTCACCATTATTTGGTCATTCAAGGATGGTAGGCATTTTCTCCTTTCTAGTTTTTATGGGTTCCAACTTCTTCATTCTTATTTTGATCTTCATTTTGATCTCCATAGGATCTTCAAGCAGTATTTCCACCACAAACTCTTCCTCTTTTCCTACTTTCAAATCATTTGATCAACTTGTCTTCTACCTTCATGAAAAACTAGTAGGAATCTTATGTAGTAGTCATTGGGAAAAAAATTAGCCCCTCTTGGAAACTTGGTCTCAACCCATTGATGTAACAAGCTACCTTCTTCTTGTTGGCCTCTGAATGGCCTATTCTAATTATGACTTTGTAAAAATCCTCCATGTGTTCTTTAAGATACTTAAACCTTTTCTTCACTCTTTATATCTTCTTCAACAACTCTAAATTTCATAATCACATAGAATAAATTGCTTCTTCATATTATCCACAATTCAATCCCACTTTGTAATCTTTTATTTTCCTCTTCAATTTTTGTATAGTTGTACCTCCTTCCACCACCAAATTTTGGTGCGACCTTTTAGTTTTGTCTTAGCAAACTTGACCCACTTAGAATTTTCCACATCTTCACACTCAAAGTACTCCTCCATATCATTGATCCAATCAATCAAGTTTTTTAAATTGATATTTATAAAATAGGTAGAAACTTCTATTTTGGTTCTTTTTCCAATCTTCTAAATAGCCTTTAACAATATGATACTATACATGGATCTATTGATACTTGTTTATGCTATTTTGACTATATTTCTTGTTCAACTTTATCTTCAATTTCT
>VDFB02098712.1:0-59989 GCA_007258455.2 Sequoia sempervirens
CAGATTTGTATCAGCTGAAGCATCTTATTATCAATAGAATTTTAGTCATTTTACCTTCTCAATATTTGTTCTATTGTGTGTGTATGGGTGATTGATGCATATTTTATGTGATTATTGATTAGTCCTCAAATATGTTGTCTCATTCCAACACCTTTAAGAAGGAAATCTATGTTTATGCAGGTCATAAAATTGTGTCATAAAAGCTAGGATTTTGGTTGTGAGAACACTTTTAGTTTTCCTTCTAAAGTTATGAGTGTATGACCTTCTTATTAAATATTGATGCATGAGCATGTATAGCATTGAATTGGGTGAAGAAATAGCTGAATAATTAAGAGTTTGTGTGTTAAAACTGCAGGTATAAGTCTCGGATTTTGGTGCATCACCTCCTAGGATTAGAAATATTTCCATTTTAGTTCTTCTATCCCTTTTCTTGATCAACAGTAGTTCATAGCAGGTCCATCAAGGGAACCAGCCTACTCTGGAGGTTCACCTTCACCATTGGAAACCCATAGCCTGAAGATGATTCAATGTTTCATAGGATAGCTGAGTTTCACACTTGGCTAAGGGTGCTATCCTCATGACAACACTTAAATTTATAATTTTACCCTATTATCCAATCTGTGTTTCACCTTCTAATTCGAATGAAGGTTATCATCATTCTTCTATGTTTGGTACTAAATTTATTTTCATATCTTGGGGAAGTCCTTGACTTATTAAATTGTATCAATTTATCCCAAGGTTGAATGGGTGAAAATGATCTTGGGATTTGTGGATTATGGCCCACATAGTTACTTCGCATAGGCTTACATAATAATTTTGTTGCAACTGGATTGGTATCAAATTTACCTAATCCTTGATTTTTAAGAGTGTAGATTTACTTTGATCAAGGAGGGACTTAGAGACTCCTAGAAGAAATGATCTACTATAGATGTTAAATATAGAAGTGAATATGCCAATTTGTAGATTACATGCATTGCCATTGTTTCTTTGAGTGGTAAATTATGTACCCTTATGTTCCGTACTTAGGTTTTAGTACTTGGTTCAATGTTGGTGGTGAGGTGGATCCATTTGAGAGATTTATTCCTTCACGTCCATTTCTTAAAGGAGTCACCCCCTTCCTCACTTTCTTCCTTGTATCTTATTCTTTTGTTTGGGCCTTTTTTATTTTTTGTCACTTGATTAAAGATGTTCCTTCAATGTTGTGGGATTGGCTCCTTTTATGTCCACATATATGTCCAAGTTCCCATTCTTCCTTGCACTTGAAACACAAATTGTCCTTTACAAGGTCTTTTCGGTGGCACTTGTGTCCTGGTTTCCATACTTTTTTGCATTTAAAACACAACTCTCCTTCCTGGTTTTTATATTGTCTACAAATGTGTCCTCTTTCCCATCTTTTCTTGCAATCAAAGCAAAGACCCTTCTTCCTTAGTTCCTCTTAGTCATGATAAGAAAGGTGTGGTTTCTTGTGCCCATCCTTTCCATAGAAGTTCTTATCTTCCCTTTTGAGTGTCCCCTTTCCCTTTCTCTTATTTTAGCATTAAGACATGTGGCATTTTGGATTGCTTCCCTAAGTGTGGTAGGTTCAAAAGTACTTACGAGGCCATGGAGTGAATCAGAAAAATCCTTATATGAATAGGTAAGTGAGCCTCTCCTTAGATATTTTCGGGACCATAACTACTAATCTTTGGAATTCAGTGATATATTCTTCAAGGGTTCCCCTTTGTCTTATTCTTGTTAATTATTTAAAGTGCTTTTGGGGGTGTGTTTGGTCAAACCTCTCAATGAGTAACTTTGTGAAGGCATCATAAGTCTTTATGTTTTGATGATTTTGGGTGATTAGACTATAGTGCCACCAATCATGGGCAACCCATTCTAAATGCAATATGGAAAATTTAATGGAATTTCTTCTAACATTGGATTGAGAGATAGGTAGGTTTCGAGTTTTTGGACCCATGAACGGGTTGTGGTTTTCCTAATCCATCAAAACTTGGGATGGCCAACTTGCCTACAATGCTTTGAAAATGTTGATTAGTTTGGTTCTTTCTTTTCCTATGGGCCTTCTTTTTTCTAGCATTACAATATACCTTAAAAGGAATGCTCTTCTTGACCTTAGGGTCAAGCCTTGCATATAGTGTAGCAAGTTCATTCAATTCCGAATTAGATGTGTTAACTTCTCCTTCTTCCCCTGATGACCCTTCCCTAGATAAGAAGGGAGGCCGACTTACTCTTGGGTGGACCTTGGTGTGGTGTTATTGTACGATTGGCTTGGGGTGGCTTCCCTCCCATTTCCTTGGTGAGACCTAAGAGCATCTATGGTCACATTCATGTTTTGTAGGGTTTGGTTGTTTGTTCCATGAATTTGCTAAAGTCATGTTCCATTTGTTCATTTCTTGTTTAGTCATGGTTGCGGCTATTGTTTTGGGCTATTCTCTTTTTCTCTCTCTAAGGCTCTCAAGGTTCTTTGGCTAACCATCAACTATTTTCCCCTCAGGTTGGAAGAATCGTGCTCTAATAACACTTGTAATGTCCCCTAATTGGCAGTGCCCTAAATTTTCCCTAATTTCCTTAATTTAAATAACAAAGGGGTTAGAGAATATCATTCATTTGATTGAAGCCCTGATTGAATGCTTGCACATAGGATAGAACCATTCACCATAATCAAACTGATTAGCAGATTATAATCATTTATCACAATAATACTAATTAGCAGATTACCATAATTAGATACTAATAACTCATGGCCAATCATTAATTCAATCGCAAAGTATTTTAACATCCTTGGAGGGTTCAATCATAGGATAGTATGGGAGAATGTGACTTGATGGGGTGCCTAGGACCCTTTTACCCTAGGCCCAAGAGTGGATATACCATCCCTCTTGGCCTCATGTGGCCCATGCCATCCATATGAGGTGTTCTACCTAAGAGGTGTCTTTTCCGTTATCCCCTCATCTTGCCAACCATTTCCCTCTCTCTATGATTTGACCTCTTATGCTGATTATCCACGATAGAGGAGTGAGATTACAATGGGTGCCCTGAATGTAGAACCGAAAATGCTTGACGGCTTTCACCACTGCAAAAGCGTGCTTTTCCATCTGAGAATATTTCAACTCGTAATTCTTTAGAGGGCAACTCATGAATGCAATGGGGGATTCAAATCCCTCATCATTTTCCTGCACCAAGATTGCTGATAGCGTATGCTCAGAAGCATAACTGTACATCACAAACTCCTTGGTGTAGTTAGGGCAAACCAATACAGGCGCGTGAGCAATGGCCTCCTTGATGTCATCGAACGCTGCTTTGCCTTCAGCCGTCCAATGAAACGTGGCATTGCCCTTCATCATGTTCACAATGTGACGAGTCTTTTCAGCAAAGTCTGGAAGAAACCTTCTCAAGAAATTTACCTTGCCGAAAAAGGAATGAACGGCTTTCTTACTTGACGGCAAAGCGAGGGATTTGATTCCATTGACTCTTTCTGAGTCAATCTTAATTCCTTCAGCAGATACTACGTGACCAAGAAGTTTACCTTCTGTCACCCCAAAAGTTGACTTTTTGGGATTGAGGGAAATGCCGTGCTGACGGCACCTCTCCAGAGTTTGTCTCAAATGATAGAAATGCTCATGGCGTTGCTTGGAGAACACCGTAAGATCGTCAAGGTACACCACAATGAACTTACCCATTACGTCACGGAAAGCAAGATCCATGGCACGTTGGAATGTAGCGCCGGCGTTGATCAAACCAAACGGCATCCTACGATACGCAAAGGTTCCCCAAGGCGTTGTGAAAGCGGTTTTGTGTTGATCGCTTGCATTCACTTCAATTTGATTGTAACCGGAAAATCCGTCTAGCATGGAGAGCATCTCGGATCCAGTTACATTTTGTAGAACTTGATCCATCACTGGAAGTGGGTAATTGTCTTTGAGAGACAATTGATTTAGATTTCTGAAATCTACACAAATGCGGATTTCACCATTCTTCTTACGAACAGGGACGATATTGGCTATCCATGTTGAATGATGGATAGGGAATATTATCCGCGCATTCAGCATCTTTTGAACTTCAGCTAAAATCGTTCCAGAAATCTTGGGATTGTACTGCCTCTGCTTTTGTTTGTAAGGTAAAGCACCAACCTTGAGAGGAATGTCATGTTGCACTTCCTTGGGCCGAAATGACTTTAGATCGTCATATGAATACGCCAAGACGTCAATGTACTCCTGCAGTAGCTGAGCAAAACGTCTTCTTTCTTCGGCCGTGCAACATTTGCCAATGTTGACCATCTTAGGATCGGCCTCAGTTCCCAAATTTATCTGTTCAACCTCATTAGATGAGTCAGAATCTGAGAGTTGTTTCTTGACGTGGCGATCATGCTTATCAAAAAGTTTCTCCAAGGATACCAATCCTTTAGGGATCTTATTCCCTTTGAGTTGGAGATATTCCTCGCCCGTGATAGGGTCTAAATCGGACACGGATTCTCGAAGTGGAGAATCACTGCCCTCAAAGTACAACTCATCGAAATTCTCTGCTTTCTCAAGAAAGGCGATAATTTGATGGTCGTCGTTGAAAATCTGCCAGTTTTCTGAATTGTCAGGTACACTTGGGCGAAAAACCAATTCTATGGTGTAAGTAGAACCTTGAAAGTCTTTGTGTGGTACCAAGAGCGTGGCAGAGATCGCAAGGGAATCAGCTCTAGTATTGTATTCTCTGGGAACAACGGAGATATCAAAAGCCTCGAATTCCTCAATGGAATCCCATACTAGATTACGGTAATGCCTGAGTCTCTCATTCTTTGTTTGATAGAGATTTCTCACTTGACATACTATCAACTCGGCATCACCTTGCGCATGAAGATTTTTTATACCCTTCTTCAATGCAACTTGCATTCCCAGTAACAGGGCTTCATACTCGGCGGTGTTATTGGTGTTATCAAACTGCAGCTTGAAGGAGAAAGGGAAAAACTTTCCTGATGGTGAGATGAAAACCATTCCTGCTCCAGAACCGGTCGAAGAGCAGCTACCATCGAACTCGAGCAGCCAGACACCGTTGGAATCACCAATTGGAACAGTGTCAAAATCCAAGACTTCATCCTCTGACGAAGATTCATGGTCGGAGATGGACAAATCTCCTGATGACGTTTCATCTGAAGTTGACGAAGTATCATCTTTTTCTAACTCATTTTGAGTTGAGGATTCTCCTACCTCATTTGTTTGTAGGTAGTAAGTTCCCACGCCTGATGATTCGAACAAAATCTGAGCTCTGGGATCATTGGACTCAACAACCGAAAATTTTGATTCCTTTTCAGGAATCAGCTTTTGCATCACACCTTTTACTGGTATTCTTGCTTCAGACATATCCATACTTAGTTCTCCTCCAACATCTTTGCAGAAATTGCGTCCGAGGAGTATACCGTAGGAAGCTGGTACATCGGCCACGAGGACCGTCATTTTTATCTTCTTCTCCGGGTATGCGGCGAATGCATATTGGGCATCTTTGATCTGACCGATCAATGGTACTTGCTTATTTTCCATGGAAAAGCAACGGCTGAAGGTTTTGGTCATCTCAAGGCCTAACGCAGTAGCTACCTTGGCGGGCATTACGTTGTCGGACGCACCAGAGTCTATGACACAGTTACTCAGCTTGAAACCATTTACAAGTAGGGAGATGAAAAATGGATCAATGCGTCCAGAAGCAGTTGGAGGGTTAGATACGAGGTTACTCTGTGACACTTTGGGTTTAGGAGTAACCGGGACGTTAGGAGGGGTATCCTGACTTGGGGAGATCTTTTTATCATTCACGAACTTGACAAGCCTGTCAAATTGGTCGGGGTTGGCTTTGAGGTATTCAGCTTCGGACATTTGAACCTTGGTTTTCTTGGCATGGTCAATGATGTCGAAAGCCTGGAAAGAACTTTGTAGATTGGAAGCCGTAACTTCATTGATTGGTTTCACAAAGGGCACACTGGTCTTTGGAACGGGAGGATTAGCTTTAGGAACAATGGGAGTTGACGAAGAAGAACGGGGTGCACTCACTTGTGGATTTGCTGCTTTCTTAGGTTGCCAAGGGAGGGGAGATCCTCTTTTGGCAATCGTTATGGGCGGTTTTTCTTTTTCTAAGACAGCAGCAGCTTGAGCTTTGTCAAGTTCACTTTGTTGATGCCGAGTAAAAACAGCGTAAGTGTCAGTCACCAAGTCGTCTTCTTCTTCTTCTTCCATCATTTGCAAATAGCTGATCTTGGAGTCGCCAGCCGATTCAGTTTCTTCTTCTTGGAAGAGGTCGGCATTTTCTTCTTCAGGATATTCGGGCTGAGCATAATCATCTTGTTCAGTCTCATAGTACCCAGCGGCATTGTTAGCAGGCGGGGCTTCAAGAGCAAGTCGTCCTGGAGGTGCTGGGAGACGATTCTGATTTTTGTTGCCAGCATAGTTAGGAAAAGTCCTCCTAGGGACGTCTTTGTAGTTGTTACCATTGTTGTTGTTTGACACTTGCTTCTTGAGAGACAGAACTTCATTTGCCAGCCTTTGGACCATGGGATCTGTGAAATTTGAGCTGGCAGTGGGAGTACTAGCGTTGGATGCTGAAGATCCTGAGGCTTGCATCCTCTTATTTCCGTTAGTTCCCATCCTGATTTCTCCAGCAAGGATCATGTCGTCCTCAGACTGGTAGCCAATTGCTGGGCTGCTGCAACATTAGCAAGATTTTCCCTACGCAAGTAGAAACTTACCTTAGGTAATTGGGTGTTGATGAAGAAGCATTTCAGGTTGTGATCCGTTGGCTTTGCATCATTGGGGATCCGTGTCACCAACTTATTGAACTTCGCCACAAACTCGCGCATAGGCTCGTGAGCTTCTTTACGCATGGTGGTGAGTTGCGCCAACAGAGCATGTGAATCTTCAGCAGGCTTAAACCTTTCTTCAAATTTAGTGCGAAGGGTGGCCCAATTGGTGACGGAAGCATTGGGAAGAGTAAAGAACCATTCGGCTGCAATCCCTTGAAGGGATTCAATGAACAATCTTACGGAAACATCCTTGTGCTCAATGCCCAGAACGTCGCATACTATGTAGAATGCGGATATGTGCTCATCGGGGTGTTGTTTGCCATCACCTTGAAATTTTGGAAGATGCTTCCTGGATACACGAGGAAGTTCGTGTAAAGGTGGAGTCAAACGGAGGGGACCAAAAGCATTTCCCCACGGTCCTGCAGGTGGTGCGGCCATAACTGGTTGCACAACAAATGCTTGAACATGACGTCTGCGATAAACTGACCAAACACTTGGGATCGAATATCTTTGGCTACGTGGAGGGAAGCTTATAGCCCGCTGCAGTGGTGACCTTGCTCGTGGAAGAGTAAATGGAAAGTCACGTTGCAACAACTCTTCAAAGAGTGGATCTATTATTCCTTGAGCCCTCAATCCTCTTGTATATATTCGGTCCGCTAGAATGTAGATCTGAATACAAAGGGTCTTACAGAATTAACAATATACAAAAGAACAGCAAGAAAAAGGAAACTTATCTACTTCAATCCGAAGCGTGAGGCTTAGATTGCATATGTAGGTTCCCCAGTAGAGTCACCAAAAAACTATTGGGTGAAAATTATGTAATCAACTCTCGACAGATTACACAACTTGGACTTCAGCCACAGCTATGTGAGATATGAATCTCTCCTCTCGGAAAGGGGAGGCGCCCTTCTTACTACTAAGAGAAACAATAGTAAATCACAAAAGTAATTACACAATGTACATGAAATTCACGGAGTGGGGGGGGTGTGTTACATTCATCCTTCTCTCTTTTTTCAGAGAAGATGTTTACAATGCTTCACGTGTTGGAAGTTCTGAATTCTTGATAACTGGAAACGAACAACTAGCAGTAATGCCAATATCTATATCTTGTCAAAGCGAAGCATAGAGATACCAGAAGTAATTAACAACAAACAAATAAATTAAAAATGGAAAGCTCACGAAGGCACAAAGTCGTTCCGTAGCTTTATCAATGTTGGATCTGCATAAACGTACCGTTTGCTACGTTAGAAGCACAAAGTCTTCTTAGACGCAACAATTCTTCAAACAGCATGAACGATTACAAGCACAAAGTCTTGTAGATCATCCAACAAAAGTGTTAATAGCACGAACGATTACAAGCACAAAGTCTTGTAGATCCTTCGACAAAGTATCCAAGAGTATGAATAATTATAAGCACAAAGTCTTATAGATTATCCAACAAGAACATGCAAGAGTATAAATGATTATAAGCGCAAAGTCTTATAGATCACTCAACCAATGATAAACAAAATAACAATGCAATCTAAATAATAGATGTAACGCAAAGTTTACATCAACCACTTAGAGTCTTTCAGATTCCTCGAACTAATCACTACCAAATCAAATCAACTTACAAAAGTATTGAATCCAACGCAAAGTCTGGCTTGCAATCCTTTTCTTTATTGATTGAATCTCATTCACAAAATATGAACGCAAAGTTTCACAAGTTTGCTTACAAAAGGGCAGCACTTCGTTGCAAAAGACTAAAAGATAATATTACAATGAAAATCCCTCACATTATATAGAAAGAGGGATGAGCAAAAGAAGGAAAGAGATTGAGAAAATCAGGGAGAGTTAGGTGAGCCATTTTAGGAAATCTCACCTAACTTTGACCAAAGTCAAAGTGTAATTTGTTTTGAAAATATTACATCTTTGGACTTGGTGTAATTACAATTTACAAAATGACATTCGAAAATGTCGAGAAATATTTACAAGATGCATAAAGGGATGCACCGAAAATGTCTAACACTGGAGAATAGGGGGCCGCTTCCACGCCTTCTTTGCATTGGGCTGAAGTCTTCAAATTTCCTCCTAGTCTCCCCGCATTTAACTTCATCTCGACTAACGTAATCCACAATGGTGTGACTCTCGTGATCGATCTCTTACGGCGTATGAGTGAACCTTTTGCACCTCGCCAAGATGCGCCTTTCAGTTGTCCAATGTGAGCCTTTGTATCACAAATGATGTTCAAATAAGCTTCGAGAAGTCCTCAACTCGCCGACAAATTCGCGGATGGCTTCCTTTGAAGATCGTGATATTTCAAGGCCGTAGGAAGATACGATTGTCCTCAAGAAGTTGACCAGGCAACTCTCTGATTCTTTTGTCAAGAATGTTGCGATGCCCGTCGACATCTTCCTGTACTTGGTGAAGATCTTCAATGAGAGATTGAACCACTTGAATCCTGTGTTTTAGTGATTCTTTTACCTCTACAAACTTTTCTTTGTCGGGAATTACCCTAACCTCCACCAATTTGCTGAGCTTTACCTGTTTCATTTCCGACCATGACAACAGGCATTTTTCCATGTCTCTGCGCTCCTGGGAAAGTACGCTCTTTTCTTTATCAAGCTCTGTGGTGAGCTTGGCCAACATGGTGGTTTTTTCATCCGCAGCCAAAATTATCTGAGATCCGTGTTCGATGATCTTTTCAACAAAGTCATACAACACCCTGCCTTTGGAGGCGAATTTCTCAGCTTTCTTGACAGCTGGGTCTTCAATACTTACCACCGGGTTGTGCATTACTTGGAGAACCGGGCAGAAGTCTCTTATAACAGTGGCATAATGCTCTGCCCTCTGCTTGTACATGTTACGAGCTTGCTCTACTTTCTCCAGCCTTCCCGCCAAGATATCCAAAGTGACTTGCGCATCGGCTTTTGCACTTTCGTTGGTAACCTTGCCAAGCTGGACCTTTGTTACTGTATAGTCCTCCATATTGACATCACCTTCTTGATTCGGTGGTATGCCAATTTCAGCATACTTGTGGCCAGATTTATCAACATTCAGCCTCGAGTATACTTTTGCCTTCTTCTTCCCTTTAGCCTTTTGAAGAACTATCTCTTCAAGGTCGAAATTCGAGAAATCATTTGCTTTTACGCCGACACTTGGATGACAGCCATGAGGAAGAAAAAGAAGTGTGAACTTCGATTTCATCACGGTCACGCCATTGCTACCCTCCGGGTTATTATTGTCACATCCGAACTCACCATTGGTATCGTGACAATTGGAGAAGTGTTTGTCATCATCGCTCCTGTAGTTGACACATTGAACTGATCACGCATTGACTCATTCATGAAACGATTGAATTCGTTCTCAGAAGTGATATCATACGTTGGCGAAGACAAGCTAGGAATGAACGATGGTGTATTTGATAAAGATATCAACCGTATGGATGCTTGTCACTGAAGGAGTATCAAGCTGGGTTGATGCTGCAGGGATAGGTGATATCTCGGCTGCAGGAATGCTTGTGGTAGGAATAGGTGACGAGGGGACAGGAGGTGGAGGAGTTCTTGACTCAAGAGGGGTATGAGGAACGTTTGAAATCATGGGCGATGATGTTCTGTGGATTTCCTCAACTACGTTCTCGGGAGGAGAAGTAGTTATTTCTTCATCATGCTCGGGTTCCTGTTGATCACCCTCTTGTCTCTCTGATTCTGGCTCACCTTCGAAGTCACCTTCAGATCCTTCTTCAAAATCTTCATCAGACTCTTGTCCATTTAAACCCTTCGCATCGGAAATCGCCTCAATAATCTTCATCTTCGGTCGCTTGAAGTATCTTCTTCATCGAATCTATCTCCTCCGGAGATGGGCTTTTACCCTTAGAGCTGCATTTTACGAGATTCCGCCTTTCGCCTCTTGACAGTCTTGTATCTTTCTTGCCAACAGTGAACTTGATCCTTGGACCTCTTCGTGAAGAAGTGGGAACGGCCGCTGATTTGTTTTTGTCGCGGAGTTCTTGCTGTTGGCGTGCTTCTGCCTCGGACTCTTCTCCTTCTGAGTCTGTCCTGAAACTTTTCATTGTATGACCATGTTTGTGTAACCATTCTTCTGTGTTGGCTAGGATTGGTCTCAGCCTTTCTCTCATGCTGGTGACCTCTTTTCTAGACCACTGTATTGCAGGCAACGGCCTCTTAGCAACGCCTTGCTCATCATAGACAGCGCTCATGATATCACCTGGATCCTCAAAATCCTCTGGTAGGTCAGCGATACCAAGATCTCTGATTTGTTCCTCAAATCCTCTGGTAGGTCAGCGATACCAAGATCTCTGATTTGTTGAACTGTCAACCTGCAATAGTCCATTTTGCGAATGACTTCTTCATCTACGCAATCCATGGATATCTTCAAGCGGTACACATGTTGGTGACCTTTTTTCAACTTTTTTCTGACATCTCGGTAGTCAAAATCAAACCTATACCAGTAGGTTTTGATGGTCATGATCTGCATCTCAGCATAGACAGACTTAGCTTTTTGTGCAGTTTGGATAGTATATCTGCCGATGGTCAGTGGGAACTTGAATCCACGCTTGTGGTTGTTTCTTCGTTCTTTCTGCACTGACATCAGCTGTCTGCATGTTTCCATGAGAACCCACTTATCCGAAGGATAACGTGGTAACATGTAGGGACAACGATTATGACAACCTACTCTCAAGTAAATAGCGTTGGAATTGAAGAAAAATACATCCAACTTTACTTACCACCTTATAAGCCTCATCGGACACTCTTCTTCTTTCCAGAGCTGGATCAAAGTTGAAGAGTAAGGGCGCAAAGAAAGCATCAGTGACCCGTCTGAAATGGTGAAAGCTCTCCTTTAGCTCCAACTGATAGAAATATCTGTACACAGGCACCATCATTCGATTCCCCTTTGTAGATAGACCTGGGAATTGTCTCATCACAGCTGCTGCGTACACCAGGTAAGAAGTCATGTAGAACTTCAATGTAGAAGGAGCATTGATCAACTGTTCGTGCATCTCATCACTGATTTGTTTACCCCAGTCAATATGTACCTTCTGCCTCCTTATGATCCTGATGTACTCATACATCCAATCGTGAAAGGTGGATGATTCCGGCAAACCTTTCACTCTGCTCAGAAACGTGATCATATCCTTGACGTCATCTTTGAAGTCACTTCTCAGGAGTCCTTTCGGCCATCTGGAAACAGACGATCTAGGCTTTTTGAGCCATTGAGTATTTATCAACTGTTTGGCTTTATTAGGATCAGCATCGAAAATCTCCTGTGCTTTTGATATAGAAATGTCAATATATTTGTCCATGTGAGGAACCTTGAAGACGATGTCAAAGAAATCGGGGTCGAGTCTTAGAATCTCGTGCCCGGAAGAGTCGATCACACTTCTGCTTTCTCGGATGTAATGAGACGCAATTTGAAGAACAAACTCAGTATTGTACGCAGCTGTGGGGAACATCGCCACCAAGTGGAGATTGCTGTGTACGATTGCCCTCATTGAATCAGGGAGAGGCTTCGTTTCTGTCAACTTTGCGAAGTCAACCAAGTCTTGATGGCCAACTTCTGTATCCTTTATTTCTTCAACTTTCGAAAGCACCATAGTTGGCGGATAGACGCCTTGATATTTGTACTTCATCTTGCTTTTTGCTTTCGAAGAAGAAGGAGGCTTCGTAGCAGTCATCAAAAGAAACTGGAACACTGAGCACTCTTGACTTGACGATCTCTGAGAGTAGACTGCAATCCGTCTAGCCAGAACAAACACCAATTGTTAGGAAACATGGGAAAGCGTGAAATGAGCACGAGGGTGGAAAAGCATGGAGCGGATGGCGAGGCACGCAAAACTATGCACGAATGCGGAAAAACGAAGCTCAGGGATGCACTGGTCAAAAATGGAGTGCATTTGGAAAGGTCTGGGAAAAGCCTGCAAAAAGTGTAAGGGCGCTAAAATTCAGCGCCCTTACATTCTAAGAAAATTGCTTTTGGTGTAAGGGCGCTAAATTTTAGCGCCCTTACACTTTTCAGTGTTAGGCAATTTTTGTTAAGTTTGAAATGTCATAGCGCTGAAAATTAGCGCTTCTGCAATTTTGGCAATTTTTGGTGATGTAAATGCAGTGAGGAATGGCGAAGGCGCTTTGAGCTTTGCAAATGCTTGTAGAATGAAAGCTTTCGAATTTGTCTCCATTTCCATGTTTCCGCTTAAGGGTTTCACAAGAAATCTTTTCTTTTGTGAGATTGCAAAGTTTGTTTCAAAGCATATGAAAAGAACGGCGTGAAAAACGCGATGGGAATAACGTTGGAGAGATATGAGTTTGTGAGGAGAAATGAACAAAACATGGAACACAGAAATGTCGCCATCTTTGAAGGAAGAAAGAAACGTGTATGGAGAATGAGGGTGGGACGCGTAGAGAAACAAAGAAACGCGAATGTAGAACAATACACGTTTGGAGAAAACAAAGAAAGGAATGGCGAGGGTTAGCAAAGGTTCACCAAGGCTCGTGCAATGAAAGCAAACCATGAATGGCGAACAGGGTGAGGAAAACGCGAAGGGAGAGAAAGCGTAGGTTTAGGAAAGAGAAGAATGCGAATGGTAAGACACAAAAAACGCGAATGAAATGAAAGACGTGAAAGAAAGAAACAAAAACGCGAACGAACACAGATCATATACAAATGACAATACAAAAACAAAATGGAAAATCTTACCAGGGCAAAACGCGAAGCTTGTTGAAGAGAAGAATGGCGAATCTCCAAAAAA
Organism: Sequoia sempervirens; assembly: GCA_007258455.2. Lineage (NCBI taxonomy): Eukaryota > Viridiplantae > Streptophyta > Pinopsida > Cupressales > Cupressaceae > Sequoia > Sequoia sempervirens. The sequence goes on from VDFB02098712.1 coordinate 13,515, forward strand.
CGTGATTTTGCAGATGAAAGGCAAACGCACAGCAAGAGGAGAGGTAAAAGAAATAAAACATAAACAACAAAAGTGGCGAATTCATTCACTTAACTTTGCAAATGAAAATTAAAAACCTAACTCAAGTCGTGCAATAAATTTAGGCACGAAAAGTGGCACAATTGACGAAAAACGCGAAATTGTGAAGAAACGTGCCAGAAGCTCAAAAAAAGTTTAAGTGTCGAGAAAAAATGTAATGGCGCTAAAATTTAGCGCTCTTGCATTTTTTGGAATTTTCACTTCATGTAGGGGCGCTAAATTTTAGCGCCTTTACATTCAGACTTAGCCAAATTTTGGATTTTCCTGTGGAGCGCACTTTTCAGTCTACTGCATCTTCCGTAATTTGCAAAGTACTAACAGTGAAACGTCGCGAAAGATCTCGTTTCGAAGGTCTTTGCGAGGCGAACAAGGGGGAATGCTCGAATTGAATATTCGAGACTTGGAGCATTTCAAGGTGGCTTGAAAATCACTTGTTATGCGTACTTGAACTACACGATCCTAGAAACAAGTTTAAGAGGGGGGTTATCCGGGCCAGCGCTAGATTCCGATAACAATCATATGACTATAAATTAGGTCTCATACCACCAATTCAAGTAGCTGGATTGCTGCACAAAAAATAATTGATGATTATTTCTGATTTAGGAAATGCAGACCTCGATTCCTTATATCTAATTTAATGATCGCTACCTTGTTTATTGGTTTCTAGAATGAATTTTATTTTCTCCCATTGCTTGTTATTTTCATTGAAATGCTTTTTATTTTATACTTATGCTGGGCAGATGGTCATGTCCCTTCAATAGGGTGTGTCTTATATTTGATTTCTTTATCCACTCCTGACCCTTCATTAAAGCATAATTAATTTATATTAACATTATCCTTTAATTGGCTATTTCATAAGGGTTGGCTATCTCCTATGATAAATACTTTCACTTAGTATTTATTGTTGCCTTCATCTTTCAATTGATTGTTGCATATATGAATTTCTTCTAATGATAACGAGTCTCTTTGATCAAACAAATCGCTGTCTGCTGTGAAGTCGACCAAATTTAACATATATCCTTGTTCATTTGTTGAAATCCTTAAATATAAGCTTGATCACTGTTTTTGACAAGGCAAAGTTGGTTTATCCCTCAAGTCGGCCCATAATATTGCTTCTTATATAAATATCATGAGTAAGGTTGACCCTCCTATGGATATTTTAAATTGATTTAATTAATTATTTATACTAGTTGGCCCAGGTTTAGAATTGCAATTGTGGGGGCATGACATTTCCTCTAACAGTGGAGGGATACATAAGTCTATGAATCAAAGGTATTATTTTATCATACTAGCATCTCGTCCATTTGGTTCTCATGTGTTGGAAGACTGTTTATAGGGGCACATATGGTTACAATATTCTAAACCTCCTAAATTTTGACCATGACTAGGTTAAACATCCGAGTCTAGAATATCACACACAAACACTTATGGGATACTGAATTGGAAAATGCCACTTCTATTATTCTGTAGATATTATTACCTAGTGTGGTGATTACACCTTGAGGCATGGCCTTGTAGATATTGTGGCAGACCCAATTGTAGGGTATTCTCAAGAAGGATGCATCACTAATGCCTAATGATGCCACATCATGGACCACCTCATCCATAAATGGTGCCATCAAGTATAAACTAACATGGGTATCTCTACCCTGATTCACTCACCTAATGGAATACACCTACAGGAAAGGTGTCATCGACAGATGTAGATTCACAATTGCTTCAATAGAGATCAGGATTTTCTAAGTGCTATTGTTTGAATTGAAATGTAAACGTAAAGTTTGTAAAGTCTTGCTATTTTTTTTCTATTTATATGTTCGTAATAAAATGTAAAGGTAGATAGATAGACAAAAGCGAAGAGTTTGTCTAGATGAAGAAGCCAAACCCATGTGGATGCAAATCTAACTTCCTAGATTGCTTAAATCTTTAAATTGATAATATGATCTGACTTCCTGGATTGCTAAAAGCTTTAGATTGATAATATGATCTGAATGTCACTAGGATCGATGATTTTCTTTGTTGCAATGTCATGTAATGTTTACTACAAAATCTCCCCTAGAAAATGTATTTGTACATAGAGGGAGTGCCAAACACATCTATCTAAGTTGAAAAGCATAAAAGATATTTCTGAGGAAAGTGTACACTTTATCTGTAGATTCCTCAATTTGCTTGGTCAAAGGACATCCAATACATCTTAATGCGAGCTTGATAGAAAACTTTGGGATCACGTCTTTTAGGAATTTCAAAGTTTTTTTTCACATTTTATGGAGACCAACTACTTGGCTAACTTTTTCTTTGTACAAGGCCACTTGACCTTTTTGCTATGTTATTAGAGTTACATATTTACCTTTCACATGCACAATGACTCTAGAAGGTGGTAAGAAAGAATGTTATAAAATTAGTTCTCATAATTTAGCAACTCAGGTTTTCAGTTACAGTTGGTTGGAAAGTACTTCATGTAAACATATATTAAGTCATCAAGAAAAGATGATTGCTCTCCTTCCTTGGGTCCAAGGGGAAGTGTATCTATCTAAAGGTTGTCATATTAGTGATAATAGATTTCCACAATCCATGAAGAGTTTTGTTTAGTTTTTCTAGATTAGATTGTGTGTGGTTTCCATATTGCATTGAGATTATTTACTTCATAATTTAAAATTATGTTTTCTACATTACTTTGTAATTTAAAATTATCTTTTCTACAGTGCATGCACATAATAATATATTGAAATTAGACAAATATGCAATCAACACAATGCAGTCCAACTGGAAAGAGGAGATGCATGCCCAAGGTTACCTTAAAATGGCCGTACTATTAGATTAAAATACACAAGAAACCTCAAAAGAAAATGAAAAGGAAAGTTCAAAAAGTAAGGGTAGAGAAAACACTCAGAAATAACAACAATTATTAAAAAATAATCATGAGTAAAATAACTTTAAATTTTTAATTGCATGCCCATATTACAAAACAATTCAAAATGGACAGGAAAACCCACCTGAAATTGGGACAAACTTGAAGAAAGAACTCTCTATGTTGGCACTGTTTTACTCTTTTCTAGAGATCCGTATGTTCATACCTTCATTCAAGAGTGCTTTAAGGATTTTAGACTAAGTTTTTTAATTCACAAATGGTCAATCCAAAAACTCATTGGTTAACCTTCTGTAATGCAAATAAATTTCAAGCAACAAAAAAACCCACCTAAAATTAGAGGTTGATATAAGAGTTATCTATAGTTATTAGAAATGTCCTGCCCCCTTTTGTGGGCTATAAATCCAAATCTGCACCCAATAAATGATAAAAAAAGTAAATTAAAATTGTCAATGAAAAAATAGGTAACTGAAAAACTCACTACTTAATAATGAATATTGCAAACAAAATTTAAAATGAACAAAAAACCCCACCTGAAAGGTTAATATAAAGAGATATAAGTTATCTATTGGCTCTATCATGAACTCTTCTACATAGCCATATGTTAAAATATATCAAAAATAGGCAAACCATAAAATCATTGGTTGGTAATCCATACTCCAAACAAAATTCAAATAATTAGAAAAATCTATCTGAACTTAGAAGTTAATATGAAGAATTCTCTTTCTATCTGAACTGAGAAGCTAATATGAAAAATACTCTATATCTATCAACTAGTGCTTAATGAAACTAGATTTACATAGCAGGAAAATTTGTTATAATTCATACTACAAAAAAAAAACCTCTTGAAATTGAAGCAAACAAGATATGAAGAACTGTCCATATCTATTGATATTGTCTTGCCCTCTTCTGCAAACGCTTACATTCAAACCTACACCCATGAAAGATTAAAAAAATAAAACTAAAATGCAAAAATGCATTGGTTAATGATCCATGTTGCAAACAAAATTTAAACTACAGAGAAAAAACCCACTATAAATAAATTATCTTCTTAGGACTTGTCCTTTCAAAACTGCACACAAGAGTAATTAAGAAACAATTGTAAAAATGGTTATGATCATTCTTGAAAAAAAATTCAAAATGCACAGAAAACCCAGCTAGAATTGAAGCCTGATATGAAAGAATTCTTTATATTTGTTGGCATTATCATTTGAAGAACGCTTAACAAAATTCACTAGTTAATCATCTTAAAAAAATTAAACTAAACAACCAAAGAAAATTTGCACAATGATTATCTTGAGAATATAGAGGGAAAATGTAGGATGACTGGCTTGAAAAATTTCCATGCATAACTGCTTTAACACATACAATATTTCAAAATCACCCAAAGAAAATTACAGAGTAAAGAACAAGGAAAGAAAGAAAATTACTAGATTGAGAATATAGAGGAAAGGAAAAACGCATAACTGTTTTAAGACATACCAATTGCAAACACCTTTATATCAAAATCACCCAAAGAAAAATTGCCCAATGACTGGTTTTGACTAGGTTGAATGAATTCTTGAGGTTAATCTGTTTAAATAAATTTGTACAGTTGGAAAAGTTACCGTTAAAGTTGAACTTTTAGTTTCAAAAATCTTTACAGTTTTTATTTACAAAAGTTTCAATTTTCCCGTGTGTATTTTATACAATTCCCACGAAAATTCAAATGTGTGTGTCAAGGTAATTCTAATGCAATGAGTTTTCAAAAAAAGGATGAAGAATGTCAAATATTTCATTTAAAGTTAATTTGAATTTAGTAGATAAGTAGAAGTGGGTTTAATCCTACTATTATTGTGTTAGAGTGAAAAAAATTGATGTTTAGGACAAATGAGCAGTCTTACAACTATAAGCTAAGGGTATATAGCTAGAGATCAAAGCCATTTAAAATTGAGAGACAAGTCAAAGATTGATATCCCTAAGTTTATAGATGGGATTGCAATTAGAATATTATTTTATATATGAGAAAATAGATGATGTAAAGAAAGTAAAGTTGGCATGCATCAAACTAAAGGGGTCCATGTAATCAATGTTCAATTTTGTTTAGGAAGTTGCAATCTTGAAGAAAAAGCATGCATGTGAAAGATTTTACTTGGAAATTCTATAAGCATAAGGGAAGGTCACATAGACGAAGATGAAGAAATTTATAGCTACATAAATTGAAAGACGTCTGCTAATAACATACATAAGACAACCTGGAAAAACAATTGCAATCAACAAGAGACCTACAATGGAATTCCCACTTTGAGAGTTTTCCTAAAATATATCTAAGTCAATCTTGATGTGTTCTATTTTTGTGTTTGTGTTTAGAGAAGGTTTCATAGTTAAATAGTCCTTCATTGGACCCTCCTACCTTGATTGGATCAATTTGTATCAAAGCATAATGTTCAAAGCTTGGGAATATAAGCAACTATTCTATGGGTTTTTCCTGAAAAGAAACCACTGAACTAAGATGACTTACAAGAATCTTGTCAACAGATTACTGATTGAGAGGAAATTGCAAGGGTGATTGTAGGTGGATCATTAATCAAAGGTTATTTTCAATAGATCCAAGAAGATGCTGCCATGAGGAATCCTAGGTATGGCCAACATAGTTGGGAAAATGGATGAAGTCCTAAAAGAGGTAAAGGAAAATATAATTTATTTGAATACCTATGAAGAAGAAAAATAGGGGGCAAAAATCCAAAGGAATATGATGAAAGCAATGAAGAGGGAGATGCCAAATATGAGGTACAAGACCTAGAAAATCAAAAAGAGGAGTTAGAATAGGTGAAGGTGTTAAAATCCATCTCCAAAGTCAACAAGAGACCTATAATGGAAGTCCCAAACTACTATAGTGACCTAAATCTTGAAGAACTAATTGATTGTATAAATGAATTAATTTTATCCAAAATGGGATGGGATAGTTGAAAATTTAAAAAGGAAATTTATACCAATGGACTATCTACTAAAGAAAATACAAATCTACTTGACAAAGGAATAGGATTGTGAAAGAATACAGTAAAGAATCTCATAATGAAAATAAAATATATTGAGTTAGGAAATATAAAGTATGTGATATACATATGTGGATTAAGAGAGAATATTTAGGAAGACATGATCCTTATTAGATTTAGCACCTCAAAGGAAGCATACCAATTTATGATCAAAGTAGAAGGCAAGTTAGACAAGAGATTTGGGAATTGACAAAAGTGACTGGAGGAGAGACCACAAAGAGATACATCATGGCATGGTGATAAAAGACCCAAATACAAAGGAAAGAGGGTTGGAAATTTTGATTGTAGAGGCAATGGAGTGTACTACAACAAGGAAACAAGGAAAGAGGCTTATAAAAAAGGCCAAGAGAATAGTAATTACCACCACAAGAACAAAGAGGAAGAAGATACTCAAAAATTGGATACCAAAGAGGAAGAGAATGATATAGAATAAATGAGAAGAGAACCTTCAAAGGGATATTCTTCAAATGTAAAGGACATTGAGCATTTGAGTGTTTCCAAGACCAAGGAAAATAGTTAGGGAACAATGCCAAAGTTGCATATGTGGAAGTGAAACTTTACAAATCTTGTGCACTAGATAATCTTGAACATGGAGAGTCACTAATGATGATAAGGACCTTGATGGAGCATCACAAATCATTAAAGAGGATGAGGATTGGAATAAATTTGGATTTCCCATGATTATTTGAGATCAAGAGGAGGTGAAGGAAATATCCAAGCACAAGTGGGAATATGAGTGTTTAATATGAGTGTTTAGGATGGACTATATTGGCTTTGTATGTTGTTAATAGGTTGCTGATGTAGAGCAGGGGTAGACCACTCAAAACAACCTAAATCAACCAATCTTGAAACCCTAAAACATCACTTGGTGGGTTTTTCCTCACAAGCCTTCAATCCTTAAAGCCTAAAACATGGGGGAAACAAATCGGGTTTTTTGGTTATAACTTTCATTGCAGACATGATATCAAAAATGTAAACACATTTCTAGATACCCATTTGGGATTTATACAACATACTAAAATTTTAAGGGTAGTCACTTTGTACGGAACCCTTCAAAAATTGACTGTTCTTCTGCCAATTAGACCTAAAACACAAAGAGATCAGATCTAGGGCATCACCAAAACACGTGCCAACCAACACCTTGGAACCTGCAATTTTGAGGAATGTAAATACATACAATGATAATCCATTTCACCAATGTTTAGGACTTTCTACCGTGAGAATGGCAAGAAATGCAATTTACAAGTCCACTAGGAACCCTAGGTAGGGTTTTTGACTGGTTTCACTAAATGCTAATATCTTTTCACAAACTCCATAAAAAATGATCACACAAAAACCAAAATGAAGTTAAGAGCGTCCTTTACATGCTTCAAACAAAGTTCATGTAATGAGCCAACCAATTTTTTTGAATTTTTTCAATGAGTAACTCAGCCAAACAAGAATTCGTTAAGGTTAGCTCAAAAACCAAACACTGCTAGAAAGTAACTCTACACCAAGAATGTACACCAAGATCCCAATGTTGGGCAAGGTGTGAGCATATGGCACCGAGGATCATCAGTACCAACTGAAAGATTACAATGCTGAAAGGTAACCCAATTCCAAGAATGTGCACTCAAGACCCAAGGTGGGTGAGGTGCTAACATATGGCGATGGTGTAATGTCCCCTTTTTCGTGAACGATGGAGTTTAGAGGAATTAGCCTATTCCTGATCCTTGTAGGCTAATGGGGCTTGATAAGAGGGTCGTTTGGCAGATACCGAGTTGATTGGTTGACTCATTTCACGACTTCATGAAGGTTTTCCTAGTATCATCATGGATATTTCTATTTTTGGAAACCTTTATTTTTATATTATAATGTTATATTGCATTTTTAGGAGTTGGGTTATATTTTATATTATTATAAAGTGCAATATTAAAATATTATTATGACGAGCTTCTAGAAATTGAATTTTATATTATTTTTGCTGGGCCGACCTCTTGAAAAAAAATAATAAATAGACATTGAGGGCTCATTTACTATCAGACAGATTTGATGTTGTTGTTGATTCATCTTGTGGAGCCTAGGGTTTCTGTAGATTGCTTCTTTGTCATAAGAAACGAAAACTTCCTATTGATAGCAATTTTGAGGGTGTGAAATATCACCTAAATTATTGCAACTAAGAGAGAGGTTATTTCAGACTTCTCAGTTGGGCTACATTGCAAATTTTGTGGCCTTTGGCCAAATTTGAAGATAGAGATTTTATATCAGCTTATGAGCATTTTGAGAGATTGCAAATCATCTTGCTAAAGTCTTCTTTGAGGAATCGATTTATGAGAGGATTGCTGGCTCATAACCATTCCTTAGGGTATTGTGGAAAGACAATTATCATTAAGAAATCTGGGCGCATATCTTCAGCCATTTCCAGTTTCAGTAGTAGCTGGTAGAGTTCATTTATCTGATCATGAAGGTCCCTAAAAGCTACGATCTCTCCTTATTGTTGGAGCGCCATATTTAGGTAGACCCGGTAATGGTTTTTGAAGACAAAGGAGTGACTAAGAGGCTGCATACAAATTCATTATAGAAGTCTGTTCTTAAGCAGCAGGGACGACATACTAAGGGAGTTCGATTTTCATGTTGAAGCCATTAAAAATTCTATAAAATTTCAGAAGTCTTGGTTAGTGGGAGAGAAGGAAGGGTGCTGCATTTCTTGAAGCTAATCAACCACTATCAAGGAGAATCGAGCATCATTGTTCAGGCAACGTTCATTTCCATATTTTGTTATCAGCCATCATCTCCCTCTTGGAGGAGCCACGATTTTGCTTGGAACCTATTCATCTTGGTTAGATTTTGTCTTCCACCTTGGGCGCACTACATAGGAGGATTATAGGATGAAGTTAGTTGCATTTTGGAGTACGTAACAGCTGGAGATTATTTAATTTCATCATTCCAATCAGAACAGAGGCGACTTCTTCAGAAAATTATATTGGCTGCATATGGTCTCCGTTCTCCAAGATATTGCTTGCTTCTTCATTGGTGATAAAGGGCAACTTCAAGAACCGGGTTCCTTTGTTTAAATTCATGCATATTACATGTCATTAGTGCATACTAGGAGGTACGGCTGTAGGTGAAGTTTTACATCAAATTTAAGTTCACAAGCATATGGATGTAATGCCAAGAGTCTTGGCTATTTGACATTATCATTGTAGTGATGCATTTTATAATAATAGAGGAGATATAAGTTGCTGATCTGAGATAGATATTCTTGTACTTGTAATTATCAATGATAGTATGTATGGCAAGTGTTTGACTAAATGTCAGCTAGCTGTAGTTGCACTTTTCTTTCATAGTTTCTCATGTATGTGCATCTAAAAAATCCAAAAGAGCATCATATTGCATTTAGAACTCATAGAAGTGTTTTAGGAGCATTCTATTTATCTTGGCATTCATCTCCATCAAGCAAACACCAAACTAAAAACACTATATCAGCAAACAAAGATATTTCATGCAAATTGTTTGACAATATTCCTTGAGCCTAGATTGGGCCAGTAAAAGATGAAATTAAGTCATTGATGCAACTAGGATATAGTTTAGACATTGTAGTATGCATTTGCAAGCATTTAGAGTACTTGATATCATTTTCCAAGCCAATATATCAGACTGAAACTTTACAACAGCAAGCTCAAAGGTTGCATATGAACTATTTGACAATATTCCTTCAGGTCTAGTTCACATCAGACTTGCAAGGGATATTGCAGATGGGGATCATTAGCGCTCAAAGAAATACAATCTTGAAAAGAAAGCTCGACCACTTATTCAGCGGGAGCTATTAGAATGAAATAACAAAGTGTTCATTCCCCTTCTTGGCGGTAAACCATCCAAGAGCTTAAGAGTGTTTGTTCATTTGCCTTCTCTGGTGGTAAACCGTCCAAAGACTGTTAATGTTTGTTGCTAAAAGCTAACTAAGTAATTGCAGAATTAAGTGACTGAAATAGTACTACTATTTGCAGCCTTACAATGCAACAATCTACAAATTACAAAGTGTTACAATTATTCAATCTATGCAACAACTGTATGATTGATTTTTCCAACATCCAAAACTCATCAATACTGAAAATGCAATCCAAAACTCTAACTTCTAAAATCTGATATGACAGACCAGCAACTAGAAAATGCAGACCAACAACACTGAGACCCACTAAAATACTTGAAACTCACTCCAAAATCATTCAAATGACCTGCTATAAAATGCAAATGCTTCTAGCAATGATGGCGCCTAAATCCCAATGACTAAACCTCACCAAACATACTTAGTTTATTTTGCACAAATCCCAATGCTACTGCCAGAAGGTATGGCCCTCAAGGAAGGGAGATTTCACTCCATAAAATCCATTTCTTGATATTAAAATCTGCAAATATACATGAAGGGTCGCCCCTAACTAGGAAACACAACTAGCACATACCCAGAACAAAATAAAATTCACTCCAAGACTTATGAGCAAAAACAACTTTTAGCTACAACTAAACCAACCAGCAACTCAAAAATGATCTATAACTACTAGAAACTCCATGACAATGTGCTCAATCTGCTCTCAAGGATTAAGAACAACCTTATCTTAGCTAGTTGCTGTCTTTCAAGCAAGAAACTAAGCCAATGCTAGGAGGTATGCATTCCTCGAAGCAACTCACTCACCATTTCGGCAACATAACAGTATAGTAGATATGAGATGATGAAATGAAGAACAAGTGACTCCCTTTATAGATTTCTGAAGATCTTCTAGAAGCCTCTAGAAAGTGTGCCCAAACACAAGGAGTCAAACAATTTCAAATTTTGAGTTGACTCATTCCTTTCTTCAAGTTGGCGTCCCACTTCATGAAGTATAAAATTTGATTAAATAAAATAATTCTCTCCTCAAAGTTGGCGTCCACTTCATGAGTTATATTTTCAGCCTTTGGAATATTTTTAATCACCTCCTGATGAGGCGTTCACCCTTCCAGTCCCCTTTTCAAAACAACTCAAAGTTACAACATTAGGCCAAGGGGGCTTATAAAAATGAAAATATAACATTATTGATTTAAAATAACTTATCTCTCCAAATTGCACCAAAAAGCCAAACTCAGCATAACCAACTGAACTGCTTGAAGAGGAAAGCCAACCATGTTGATGCCAACAGGACCATTGCCAAAAATAGAATTTACTAAAAATAGTAAATTTAGGAAGTTGCTCAAATCAATGTGCAAGCCATACCATTGCGAAGCTCTCTGAAAACCCAGAAAGAATCCGCAAACCAAAATCCAAAACTCCAAGTGCAAACCATTGAAAAATGCAAAAACAACCTCCTAGAAAGTAGGAAACCCTAATTTCAGCTTCTAACTAGCCTACGGGCCTCCGGGATAGGCTAATGGTCAACAGTACTAATCACTACTGAGAAGGGGACATTACAGTTCAGACCGTACAGTGCACTAGCAATCTGTACAATTCCTTGTAGCAGCAAAGAACGTTCAGAAAATTGTGGAAAATAGGGTTTTCATTGCTCAAAACTTCAAATCTCAACAACCCAACCTCATGGTTGATGATACAAGGCTTTTTTGAGGCATTTCCAACCATCTCAACGGTTACAAACCTAATCTTTCATCTTACAACGCTTCAACTTCTACTTGACAACAAAATGCAAAGTTGCTTTGTGCAACTTGACAACATTGACATTTTTTTTGCATTTACATAGTAATTCACCCCCTAACGACTCAAACCGACCCAAACACCTATGAAATGGTCTTATAAGACCTCATTACATGAAATTGAATCAAGCACAACAAAATTTAACTTTTTGACCCCTCTTGGGGCATGAAAACCTATGGCGCCCTTGCACCAGTTGCAACATAACTTGTATGCCATTATGGAAGGTCGTAATTTTTCTACAACATTAATAATTAAATATGGAATTTTTTGAGGTTGGGTTTTTTCCACTTTGAGAGTTTTCCCAGAATATATTTATGTCAATCTTGATGTGTTCTAATTTTATTTGTTTAACTTGGGGGTTGCATGGTTGGACAGTCCTTCATTGGACCCTCCTACCATGATTGCATTAATTTCTATCAAAGCATAATGTTCAAATATTGGCAAGATAATCAATTGTTCTATGGATTTTTCTTGAGAATAAAATATTGGACTAAGGTGACTTGCAAGAATCTTATCAACAAATCACCAATTGAGAGGTAGATGCAATGGTGATTGTAGCCGGATCATTAATTAGAGGAATTTTTCAATAGATCTAGGAAGATGTTGCTTGAGGAATCCTAGGTATCTCCAACATAGTTGGGAAATTGGATGAAGTCTTAAAGAGGCAAAGGAAAATATAGTTCAATTGAAATCCTTAGAAGAAGATTAAAAAGGGGCTAAAACCCAAAGCAGTATGATGAAAGCAATGAATATGGAGATGCCAAATATGAGGTACAAGGTCTAGAAGATCAAGAATAAGAGTTAGAATAGGTGAAAGTGTTAAAATCCATCTCTAAAATTATCAAGAGACCTATGATGGAAGTTCCAAACTATTATAGTGACCTAAATATTGAAGAAATAGTTTATTTTATAAATTAATTAAATGAGTATTTTCAATAACAAGAGATAAGGACTCAGACGGTAAGGTTTGCAAAAACTAAGCTAAAGGGACATACCACTGTTTGGTTGAAAATAGGTACAACTAAAAAGGAATAGGAATGGAGAGAAAGTAACAAAATGGGATAGGATGGTTACAAAATTGAAACGGAAATTTATACCAATGGATTATCTATTGAAGAAACTACGAAGTCTAAGACAAAGGGATATGATTGTAAAATAATACACTCAATAATTTCATAAGCTAAGTATCAAAACAAAACATATTGAGTTAGGAAAAGTAAAGGTTATGAGGTACATGAATGGATTAAGAGAGAATATTTACAAAGAATTGATCCTTGTTAGATTAACCACCTCAAAGAAAGCATACCAATTTGTAATCAAAGTAGAAGACAAGTTAAAAAAGAGATTTGGGAATTGACAAAATTGACTAGTGGATAGACTAGAAAGAGATAGATCTTTGTGTGGTGATCAAAGACCCAAAAAGGAAGGAAAAAGGGTTGATAATTTTGATTTTAGAGACAATGGATTTTACTACGACAAAGAAACAAGGAATGAGGCTTACAAAAAAGGCTAAGAGAATAGTAACTACCACCACAAGAACAAAGAGGAGGAAGATACATTAGGATCAGATACCAAAGAGGAAGAAAGTGATATAGAGTAAGTGACGAGAGAACCTTCGCAGGGACACTCTTCAAGTGCAAAGGACATCAAGAATTTGAGTGTTTCCAAAACCAAGGAAAATAGTCAAGGAACAATGCCAAAGTTGCATATGTGGAAGTGGAACCTTACAAATCTTATGAACCAAATAATCTTGAACATATAGAGTCACTAATGATGATAATGGCCTTGATGGAGCATATTGAGGGAGAAGGACCGATACAAAGAAAGAAATTGTTTAGAACTAGATGCAAAGCAAGAGGAAAGCATTGCAAGATTGTCATTGATAGTGAAAATATTGATAATTTGGTGTTAGACAAGATGGATGAAAAATTAAAGTTGAAGAGGTAGAAGGAACCAAACACTTATTTGCTTGGTTGCAAAGAGAATGCAAAGTAATAGTCAATGAACAATGTTGGGTAAGATTCATAAAAGGAAGTTAGCATGATGAAGTCTTGTTTGATGTAATACTGATGGATGTGTGTCACCTACTATTAGGGAGGCCATGCCAATTTGACCAATAGGCTATATATGATGGGAGGGAATATACGTATACTATAACCATAAATGGTTGGAGACACGGGTTAATGCCATTGAAGCATAAAGAGGACCAAGTTTGTAACAATTTTAGGATACGTGATGCAGGAGCATCTAGCAACCTAAAAAATGTAAGTTTTGGATTTTCATGTTAGGAGTCTTAGTTGAGTTTGTGAAGGTCTTAGAGGACCATGGAAGACCATGTAGCGTATTTTTACTTAGTTTTTTTTAAGTTATAGGTTGCAAAGTTGCAAAAAAGTGCATATTTGGCAAGTTTGATGCAAAAAGACATTACGTTACATTAGGTTTTTGAAAGAAAAACATGTATTTTCGAATGGTAACTGTTTTTTTATGTTGATTAATGTTGAATCAATGAGAATACACGCTCCAAGAGGCTGTGGGAGCAATATTTCATGAAATACCCTTTTTTTTGTCAATTTTATGTCAATTTTCTGCAATTACAGTCTGAAAACAGCATTGTATGTCCATGTACGAAGCCATTTCAAGATCTATGATTGTATGGGATGATAGAGAATTGTTTTAAGAATCCAATGCAATTGGTTTGGCATGATTTCATTGTGTTTTGAGCAAGATATGGCAAAAATACTACCAACACCCCTGTTACAGACCTAGGGTTTTCAGCAAACTTAAAAAAATCATAACTTTTGTTTGCACCATCAAAAATTGATGAAACTTGGTGAAGTTCTTCTTTAGGCTGCTGCCCAGGTTCTCGCCAAAGGAGAAGTCCTAATACAACCATTTCTGTGCTTTATGAAGGTTTGAGTGTGTTCTTTGTCATAAAGATTGTCAAAACCTTAGGCTTCTATGAGGGTTTAAGAAAGAAACTTGTTTCTTTGAGTTCACCCTAACAAGTGGGGTTTGAAAAACCTTCAGTAGAGTCTATAGAATCTGAAAACCTTAATTTTCTTGCATTTGTTTATCCCTCTGCATCATTTTGGTATCAGAACCTAAAAGGTCTGGGAAGAGGAAGTTGAGAGTTTCAAACAGGTTTCATGAAGAAGTTAGTTATATTCATTGATTCTTGGAGAGATGTGTATTGCAAATTGATAGGTTAACGTGAAGAACCTGGTACCAAAAGACTGGGCAAGATGAAAAGCAGAGAGAAGCCCTAGGTGAGGTATCACAAAGTTAAGAAGAGAAGATAGAAAGATACAACAACATGATAAGAAAGAAGGCCTCAAAAAGAAGGACAAGATGAAAGTCAATAAGATAAGACAAGATGCAGAGTTTGATAGAGAAATGGAAAATTTGAGGAAAGATATTAAGCTTGTAGTATAGCAGTGGCTTGAAGAAGGATACCAAGAATATGTTTGGTATTGGCCAATGTGCAAGAAGGTGAAGTGGCCTGTAAAGATGATTGTTAAGAAAAGAAGAAGGCATCGGATGGCTTCTTTGAAAAGAGAAGATGAAGCAAATAAAGAAGACAAATTAATTGGCATTTGCATGAAGGAAGATAAATAGTGTCTTCAAGCTAAACGAAGCGTAAGAGCAACTAGTGTAGAGGTAATGAGAGAACAATGTTCTCAAACATACACATATACAAAGGTCCATTGACAAGAGACACATTCAAGGAACCAACAGGTTGGTGATGATAAGAAAGTTGATAAAAAGATAGGTATAACTGAGATAAAGGAAGAAACAAGAAAGCAAGCACAAGGAGCTAGTGAAGAGGCACATTGGCCTCATGGTTTTTATCCAATGTATGTTGATGATAATGTTTGTATAGGTGCAGACCAAGGAGAGAATGAAGAGGATGAAGAAATGGACAATGGTAATGAGGCATATGAAAGAGAAATAGAATTTTGGAGTCTTGCAATTGAGAAGGATATACAAAGGAGAAGATACAAGACGAAAGAATGAAACAAAAGAGTGAAAACCAAGAAACATAGAGCTGATAAAGTCAAGCATAGAGAGGATCAAGAGGAGGTCAGAGAACAACTAAGAATACAACACAATTGGAAGCAGAGAAAAAAAAAGACCATCATTTGAGATGGAAATCAAAATTCTCTTGGCTCGGGAGTATGATGTAGGAGCATCTAGCAACCTAAAAAATATAAGTTTTGAATTTTGATGTTAGGAGTCTTAATTGAATGTGTGAAGGTCTTAGAGGACCATGGAAGACCATGTAGGGTCTTTTTACTTGTTTTTTTTAGTTCTAGGTTGCAAAGTTGCAAAAAAGTGCATATTTGGCAAGTTTGATGCAAAAAGACATAAGGTTACATTAGGTTTTTGAAAGAAAAGCATGCATTTTCGAATGGTAAATGTTTTTTATGTTGATTCATGTTGAATCAATGAGAATACACGCTCCAAGAGGCTGTGGGAGCAAGATTTCATGAAATACCCTTTTTTTTTGTCAATTTTATGTCAATATTTTGCAATTACAGTCTGAAAACAGCATTGTACGGCCATGTACGAATCCATGTCAGGATCTGTGATTGAATGGGATGATAGAGAATTGTTTTAAGAATCCAATGCAATTGGTTTGGTGTGATTTCATTGTGTTTTGAGCAAGATATGGAAAAAATACTACCAGCAGTCCTGTTACAGACCTAGGGTTTTCAGCAAGCTTAAAAAAATTGTAACTTTTGTTTGCACTGTCAAAAATTGATGAAACTTGGTGAAGTTATTTTTTAGGTTGCTGCCCAGGTTCCCACCAAAGGATAAGTCCTAATTCAATCATTTTTGTGATTTATGAAGGTCTGAGTGTGTTCTTGTCATAAAGATTGTCAAAACCTTAGGTTTCTATGAGGGTTTAAGCAAGAAACTTGTTTCTTTGAGTTCACCCTAACAAGTGGGGTTTGAAAAACCTTCAGTAGAGTCTATAGAATCTGAAAACCTTAATTTTCTTGCATTTGTTTATCCCTCTGCATCATTTTGGTATCAGAGCCTCAAAGGTCTAGAAAGAGGAAGTTGAGAGTTTCAAATGGGTTTGATGAAGAAGTTAGTTATATTCATTGATTCTTGGAGAGATGTGTATTGCAGATTGACAGGTTAACGTGAAGAACTTGGGTACCAAAAGGCTGGGCAAGAGGAAAAGCGGAGAGAAGCCCTAGGTGAGGTATCACAAAGTTAAGAAGAGAAGATAGAAAGATGCAGCAACATGATAAGAAAGAAGGCCTCAAAAAGAAGGACAAGATGAAAGTCAATAAGATAAGACAAGATGCAGAGTTTGATAGAGAAATGGAAAAGTTGATGAAAGATATTAAGCTTGTAGTATAGCAGTGGCTTGAGGAAGGATACCAAGAATATGTTTGGTATTGGCCAAAGTGCAAGAAGGTGAAGTGGCCCGTAAAGATGATTGTTAAGAAAAGAAGAAGGCATTGAATGGTTGCTTTGAAAAGAGAAGATGAAGCAAATAAAGAAGACAAATTAATTGGCATTGGCATGAAGGAAGATAAAGAGTGTCTTCAAGCTAAGTGAAGCGTAAGAGCAAGTGTAGAGGTAATGAGAGAACAATGTTCTCAAGCAGACACACATACAAAGGTCCATTGACAAGAGACACATTCAAGGAACCAGCAAGTTGGTGATGATAAGAAAGTTGATAAAAAGATAGGTATAACTGAGATAAAGGAAGAAACAAGAAAGCAAGCACAAGGAGCTAGTGAAGAGGCACATTGGCCTCATGGTTTTTATCCAATGTATGTTGATGATAATGTTGGGTAAGATCCATAAAAAGAAGTTATCATGATGAAGTCTTGTTTGATGTAATATCGATGGATGTGTGTCACCTACTATTAGGGAGGCCATGTCAATTTGACCAATAGGCTATATATGATGGGAGTGAATATATGTATACTATAACCATAAATGGTTGGAGACACGGGTTAATGCCATTGAAGGATAAAGAGGACCAAGTTTGTAACAATTTTAGGATATGTGATGCAGGAGCATCTAGCAACCTAAAAAATGTAAGTTTCAGGATTTTGATGTTAGGAGTCTTAATTGAGTTTGTGAAGGTCTTAGAGGACCATGGAAGACCATGTAGGGTCTTTTTACTTGGTTTTTTTTAAGTTCTAGGTTGCAAAGTTGCAAAAAAGTGCATATTTGGCAAGTTTGATGCAAAAAGACATTAGGTTACATTAGGTTTTTGAAAGAAAAGCATGTATTTTCAAATGGTAACTGTTTTTATGTTGATTCATGTTGAATCAATGAGAATACACGCTCCAAGAGGCTGTGGGAGCAATATTTCATGAAATACCCTATTTTTTTGTCAATTTTCTGCAATTACAGTCTGAAAACAGCATTGTATGGACCTGTACGAAGCCATTTCAAGATCTATGATTGGATGGGATGATAGAGAATTGTTTTAAGAATCCAATGCAATTGGTTTGGCGTGATTTCATTGTGTTTTGAGCAAGATATAGAAAAAATACTACCAGCATCCCTGTTACAGACCTAGGGTTTTCAGCAAGCTTAAAAAAATCATAACTTTTGTTTGCACCATCAAAAATTGATGAAACTTGGTGAAGCTCTTCTTTAGGTTGCTGCCCAGGTTCCCACGAAAGGAGAAGTCCTAATTCAATCATTTGTGTGATTTATGAAGGTCTGAGTGTGTTCTTTGTCATAAAGATTGTCAAAACCTTAGGTTTCTATGAGGGTTTAAGCAAGAAACTTGTTTCTTTGAGTTCACCCTAACAAGTGGGGTTTGAAAAACCTTCAGTAGAGTCTATAGAATCTGAAAAACTTAATTTACTTGCATTTGTTTATCCCTCTGCATCATTTTGGTATCAGAGCCTAAAAGGTCTAGGAAGAGGAAGTTGAGAGTTTCAAATGGGTTTGATGAAGAAGTTAGTTATATTCATTGATTCTTGGAGAGATGTGTATTGTAGATTGACAGGTTAACGTGAAGAATCTAGGTACCAAAAGGCTGGGCAAGAGGAAAAGCTGAGAGAAGCCCTAGGTGAGGTATCACAAAGTCAAGAAGAGAAGATAGAAAGATGCAGCAACAAAATAAGAAAGAAGGCCTCAAAAAGGACAAGATGAAAGTCAATAAGATAAGACAAGATGCAGAGTTTGATAGAGAAATGGAAAAGTTGAGGAAAGATATTAAGCTTGTAGTATAGCAGTGGCTTGAGGAAGGATACCAAGAATATGTTTGGTATTGGCCAATGTGCAAGAAGGTGAAGTGGCCCGTAAAGATGATTGTTAAGAAAGAAGAAGGCATCGAATGGTTGCTTTGAAAAGAGAAGATGAAGCAAATAAAGAAGACAAATTAATTGGCATTGGCATGAAGGAAGATAAAGAGTGTCTTCAAGCTAAGCGAAGCGTAAGAGCAAGTGTAGAGGTAATGAGAGAACAATGTTCTCAAGCAACACATATACAAAGGTCCATTGACAAGAGACACATTCAAGGAACCAACAGGTTGGTGATGATAAGAAAGTTGATAAAAAGATAGGTATAACTGAGATAAAGGAAGAAACAAGAAAGCAAGCACAAGGAGCTAGTGAAGAGGCACATTGGCCTCATGGTTTTTATCCAATGTATGTTGATGATAATGTTGGGTAAGATCCATAAAAAGAAGTTATCGTGATGAAGTCTTGTTTGATGTAATATCGATGGATGTGTGTCACCTACTATTAGGGAGGCCATGTCAATTTGACCAATAGGCTATATATGATGGGAGGGAATATATGTATACTATAACCATAAATGGTTGGAGACACGGGTTAATGCCATTGAAGGATAATGAGGACCAAGTTTGTAACAGTTTTAGGATATGTGATGCAGGAGCATCTAGCAACCTAAAAAGTGTAAGTTTTGGATTTTGATTTTAGGAGTCTTAATTGAGTTTGTGAAGGTCTTAGAGGACCATGGAAGACCATGTAGGGTCTTTTTACTTGGTTTTTTTTAAGTTTCAGGTTGCAAAGTTGCAAAAAAGTGCATATTTGGCAAGTTTGATGCAAAAAGACATTAGGTTACATTAGGTTTTTGAAAGAAATGCATGTATTTTCAAATGGTAACTGTTTTTATGTTGATTCATGTTGAATCAATGAGATACATACTCCAAGAGGCTGTGAGAGAAATATTTCATGAAATACCCTATTTTTTTGTCAATTTTTTGCAATTACAGTCTGAAAACAACATTGTACGGACCTGTACGAAGCCATTTCAAGATCTGTGATTGGATGGCATGATAGAGAATTGTTTTAAGAATCCAATGCAATTGGTTTGGCATGATTTCATTGTGTTTTGATCAAGATATGGAAAAAATACTACCAGCATCCCTGTTACAAACCTAGGGTTTTCAGCAAGCTTAAAAAAATCATAAATTTTGTTTGCACCGTCAAAAATAGATGAAACTTGGTGAAGTTCTTCTTTAGATTGCTGCTCAGGTTCCCACCAAAGGAGAAGTCCTAATTCAATCATTTGTGTGATTTATGAAGGTCTGAGTGTGTTCTTTGTCATAAAGATTGTCAAAACCTTAGCTTTCTATGAGCCTTTAAGTAAGAAATTTGTTTCTTTGAGTTCACCCTAACAAGTGGGGTTTGAAAGACCTTCAGTAGAGTCTATAGAATCTGAAAAACTTAATTTTCTTGCATTTGTTTATCGCTCTGCATCATTTTGGTATCAGAGCCTAAAAGGTTTAGGAGGAGGAAGTTGAGAGGTTCAAATGGGTTTGATAAAGAAGTTAGTTATATTCATCGATTCTTGGAGAGATGTGTATTGTAGATTGATAGGTTAACGTGAAGAACCTAGGTACCAAAAGGATGGGAAAGAGGAAAAGCTGAGAGAAGCCCTAGGTGAGGTATCACGAAGTCAAGAAGAGAAGATAGAAAGATGCAACAACAAAATAAGAAAGAAGGCCTCAAAAAGAAGGACAAGATGAAATTCAATAAGATAGGACAAGATGTAGAGTTTGATAGAGAAATGGAAAAGTTGAGGAAAGATATTAAGGTTGTAGTATAGCAGTGGCTTGAGGAAGGATACCAAGAATATGTTTGGTATTGGCCAATGTGCAAGAAGGTGAAGTGGCCCGTAAAGATGATTGTTAAGAAAAGAAGGCATTGAATGGTTGCTTTGAAAAGAGAAGATGAAGCAAATAAAGAAGACAAATTAATTGGCATTGGCATGAAGGAAGATAAAGAGTGTCTTCAAGCTAACCGAACTGTAAGAGCAAGTGTAGAGGTAATGAGAGAACAATGTTCTCAAGCAGACACATATACAAAGTCCATTGACAAGAGACACATTCAAGGAACCAGTAGGTTGGTGGTGATAAGAAAGTTGATAAAAATATAGGTATAACTGAGATAAAGGAATAAACACGAAAGCAAGCACAAGGAGCTAGTGAAAAGGCACATTGGCCTCATGGTTTTTATCCAATATATGTTGATGATAATGTTTCTATAGGTGCAGACCAAGGAGAGAATGAAGAGGATGAAGAAATGGACAACGGTAATGAGGCATATGAAAGAGAAATAGAATTTTGGAGTCTTACAGCTGAGAAGGATATACGAAGGAGAAGATACAAGATGGAAGAATGAAACAAAAGAGTGAAAACCAAGAAACATAGAGCTGATAAAGTCAAGCATAGAGAGGATCAAGAGGAGGTCAGAGAACAATTAAGAATATTGTTAGTTTTAGGATAAAAAATGTCAACAAGTAGAAAATACAACACAATGAACAATGAACATAGTGATTACCCTGGGAAAACCCTCCTACTCGAGGGAGAAAAACCCAACAAAGAATATTCTCTTATATATCAGAATAATAAGTGCAAAATACTGTTTACAAATCAGGCCCTAGACAAGGCCAAGTCTAATATAATGAATGGAGACACTTCTCCTTGAAGTGAAATACAAAAGATGACACTTCTTCTTAGAATCAAATCTGCTGCTAGGAGGCGAACTGCTGATGTTGCTGAAGATGCAAATTTGAGAGTGAATGAATTGATGTTTGAATAAGAGTACTCTATCCTCTTTATATATCCAACTAGGCGCCCACCTTTCTAGGGCCGACCTAGAAAATACAAGTTTTATTTATAAAAAAATAAAGGCCGACCTACCTTGATCAAAATATAAATAGGAGAAAATATCTCCTGCCACTTCAACACTAACACTCCCTCTTAGCTAGGGATGTATTTTCCAGATATCCTCATCATGGAGTCTCTCAACATGACGCCCACAATGGCTACACCCATTTGTGGGAAAACCACATCTCAGTCTCAGAGATGTACAAGAGTTCATCATGGAGTCTCTCAACATGATGTCCACAATGGCTACACCCATTTGTGAAAAACACATCTCAGTCTCAGAGATGTACAAAGTTTCATCACGAAGTCTCTCAATGTGCTGTCGTCATGGAGTCTTTCAACATGACATCCACAATGGCTACTCCCATGTGTGGAAAGAAACACATATCAATCTCAAAGATGTACAAAGGTTCATCACAGAGTCTCTCAATGTGATGTTGTCATGGAGTCTCTCAACATGACGTCCACAATGGCTACTCCCATGTGTGGAAGGAAACACATCTCAATCTCAGAGATGTACAAGGGTTCATGACGGAGTCTCTCAACGTGATGTCATCATGGAGTCTCTCAACATGACGTCTCAACTCATGTCTTGAATTCTCATAATTTAACTCTCTCTAAATGTCATTTCCTCCTCTTTGAAGTAGCTGATTGCAATGACAATCTGTATAGGTTCTTCGTTGTTTAGTGTCTTCATCTTTCTCAATCTTCTTTGTTGATGCAAACTCTCCCTCCAAGGCTGACCCAACCTTGTGCCCTCAGGAGATGTCTCCAGTGAAGTTATGTGCCACCAACTCAGTCTCATGGCTGCAAGCTAAGTCTTCATGTTTGTTCATTTCTCTAGCTGGCATGACTTCCTCACCGGATGCCTCAAGCTCTTCCTCCCTTTGAATTCTTTATGCAATCTCTCTCCATCCTACATTTTAGAGAGATTAATAATAGTTCATAGAATCAAACTACCCTGAAGAGAAATATACAGACCAATTCTAGAAGCATACATGATTCACTATTCCCAATGTTGTTTGCATGAATTATTATTAACTACATGATTATTTAAATCCATGATCATTATTCAAAGGTACAAACATAAAATACTTATCTCTTTAATAGCACTCTTCAGATCTATTTCTAGTGTTTCCAATTTGTCTTGTGCATCCTTGTAGTTAAGTTGCAAGACCTCAATTTTTTTCTCAGCCTCCAATAGCTTTCCAGTGAATCCTCCATCTTCACCCTCAATTTAGATACCTGCTCAAAAAACTATTTTGCTTCAGTTTCACCCTCCATAAACCTTTTTTTTGCCAACTTCAGCTATTTTTCAAGATCACATTTCTCTTGTGTAGCAATCTCCAATAATGACTCCAATTTTGTCACCTTCTTTGCATTATCCTCTGCCTTATCACGAAAAACAACAATTAAATCTTCAAGCTCAACACCTCTTTGCCTAGAGTGGCAGTAAACTAGTCTCCAATGATGATTTTGTCTTCTCCTGTATGCAGTGCCACTTGTATGCAAGTTACCACAATCTATCCTTGACTCCAATCGTTGATATTCTAGGCTCAAATTAGTCAACATAAATCCACGATTTCTCCTCAAAGGCCAGCACTCCCAAGACAATTTTCCACGATTTTATCTTGCATGAATAACCACCAACAAAGGCTCCAAGTTGCTGAATGTGTTGTGAATGAAGAGCCACAATTTTTTTTAATAATTTTCTATCCTCAAATCGATGAATGCAAACTGTGCAAAGGCTATGACTTCAACACCAAAATGCCACAATTTCTCAAGCAATAATATTCTCCAATAATTGACCTGTTTTGTTATTGATTCCAATCAGTAATAAATCAATTCCTTGTGATGCTAAGATGACTGAAATAATCTTCAACAAAGTAATCAGAACATCTTTCCTCATGTTTTTTATTTTTATTTTTTTTCAGAAGACTATCTTGCTTAGAAAAATCTGATTGGATTTCTTGTACCCGCTCTGATACCATGTTAGTTTTAGGATCAGAAATGTCAACAAGCAGAAAATACAACACAATGAACAATGAATACGGTGATTACCCTAGGAAAACCCTCCTACTCGAGGGAGAAAAACGCTGCAAAGAATATCCTCTTAGATATCAGAATTATAAGTGCAGAATATTGCTGACAAGTCAGGCCCTAGACAAGGCCGAGTCTAATACAATGAATGGAGACACTTCTCCTTGAAGCGAAATACAAAAGATGACACTTCTTAGAATCAAATCTGTTGCTAGGAGGCGAACTGCTGCTACTGCTGAAGATGCGAATTGGAGAGTGAATGAATTAATGTTTGAATGTGAGGACTCTATCCTCTTTATATATCCAACTAGGCACCCACCTTTCTAGGGCCGACCTAGAAAATACAAGTTTTATTTAAAAATAAATAAAGGCCGACCTGCCTTGATCAAAATATAATTAGGAGAAAATATCTCCTGCCGCTACAACACTAACCAATACAACACAATTGGAAGCAGACAAAAAAAAAAGACCATCATTTGAGATAGAAATGAAAATTCTCCTGCCTCGGGAGTATGATGCAGGAGCATCTAGCAACCTAAAAAATGTAAGTTTTGAATTTTGATGTTAGGAGTCTTAATTGAGTTTTTAAAGGTCTTAGAGGACCATGGAAGACCATGTAGGGTCTTTTTACTTGTTTTGTTTTTTAGCTCTAGGTTGGAAAGTTGCAAAAAGGTGCATATTTGGCAAGTTTGATGCAAAAAGACATTAGGTTACATTAGGTTTTTGAAAGAAAAGCATGCATTTTCGAATGGAAACTGTTTTTTATGTTCATTCATGTTGAATCAATGAGAATACACGCTCCAAGAGGCTGTGGGAGCAAGATTTCATGAAATACCCTGCTTTTTTGTCAATTTTATGTCAATATTTGCAATTACAGTCTGAAAACAGCATTGTTTGGCCATGTACGAATCCATGTCAGGATCTATGATTGTATGGGATGATAGAGAATTGTTTTAAGAATATAATGCAATTGGTTTGGTATGATTTCATTGTGTTTTGAGCAAGATATGGCAAAAATACTACCAGCAGCCCTGTTACAGACCTAGGGTTTTCAGCAAGCTTAAAAAAATCATAACTTATGTTTGCAATGTCAAAAATTGATGAAACTTGGTTAAGTTCTTCTTTAGGTTGCTTCCCAGGTTCCCACCAAAGGAGAAGTCATGATTCAATCATTTGTGTGATTTATTAAGGTCTGAGAGTGTTGTTTGTCATAAAGATTGTCAAAACCTTAGGTTTCTATGAGGGTTTAAGCAAGAAACTTGTTTCTTTGAGTTCACCCTAACTAGTGGGGTTTGAAAAACCTTCAGTAGAGTCTATAGAATCTAAAAACCTTAATTTTCTTGCATGTGTTTATCCCTCTGCATCAATATACTTAGTAGATGGAAGGAAATTTTTAGATGGATTGAGGCATGAGAATATTTTTTTCACTTTTCTCCAAAGATTGTAGTGCTACAAAGGAAGGAGGTGCCACTACAAGTAATGAGGAAGAACCCTGGGAAGTTTCAATTTTTTTTGAAGAATACAAAGATATCATATCTAAAAATATGCTAGAAGGGTTGCCACCAATAAGGAGTATCAACCAAAACATGGAATTGATTCTAGGGGCCAATTTGTCAAATAACACATCACATAGAATGAAGAGATAAATATATAGGTGCAAGAGTTACTAAGGAAAGGTTTGATGTGAGAGAGTTTTAGTCCATGTGTAATGTCACAACCCTCATTTTCTTTGTTAGCACTCACAAGCGTAGCATTGTCATGTCAATTCTAATATTTAACTAATTGAACTAAATCAATGTTGGCCATGTAGTTTATTCATATGCACTCATTTATAAGTAATTTATAATTAAATTGTTAAAGTTATAAAATAATAATAATTAGAAGTGCTCTATTTCACCAACTCACTACCATGATCTGGTAGTGGGATAGAGTTTAAGAGGGATTCATGGTGGAATAGATTAGGAGGGAGGATTTTTAATGAGGAGACTACACTTCTTGTGGGCCATTCCAAGGAGGGGTGACACATATGAAGAAACCATAATAACAATAATGTGTAGGCAATCTGGCATGTGATTGGGATTTTTTTATTTATCTGAGGAGGAGATCGAGTATGTGATTTGGGTTTTATTATTTATATATGAGGTGCCAAATTTATTTTTATAAAAATATTAATATCCAAATTCATCCAAGAGTTCTTAAGGCTTTTAGACTAATAACTTGAATTCACAAATGGTCAACCCAAAAAATCATTGGTTAACCTTCTATAATACAAACAAAATTCAATTAAAAAAAATCCAACTGAAATTGGAGGTTGATATAAGAGATATCTATAGTTATTGGAAATGTTCTGCCCTCTTCTACTGACACTAAATCCAAAGTTGCACCCAAGAAAGTGTTCAAAAAATGTAGATTAAACTTGTCAATGAAAAAGAAGGTAACTGAAAAATTCATTACTTAATAATGCACATTGCAAACAAAATTCAAAATAGATAGAAAACCCCACTTGGGATAGAGACTAATATGAAGAGTTTTTTTGTTCTTTGTTAGCTCTGTCATGTGCTCTTCTACCGACCCATATGTTAAAATCTGTCAAAAATAGACAAACCAAAAAATCATTGATTAGTAATCATACAACAAAATTCAAAATAGCCAGAAAAACCCATCTGAACTTTGAAGCTAATATGAAGAATTCTCTATATCTTTTAACCTTGTCCTACCCTCCTCTGTAGACTTACAAGTTCAAATCAGCATTAGCTAGTGGTTAATGAAATTAGACTTACATAATACAAATTTGGCAAATGTGTTCAAACTCTTTGATTAATAATTCATACTGCAAACATAATTCAAAATGTCAATAAAACCCACTTGAAATTGAAGCTAATATGAACTGTTCATATATGTTGGCCTCGTCTTGCCCTCTTCTGCAAACACATACATTCAAGCCTACACCTATGAATGCTTAAAAAAACTAAAACTAAAATGCAAAAAAAGCAAACCAAAAGTGAATTGGTTAATGATCCATTCTGCAAACAAAATGTAAACTACAGAGAAGAAATCCACATGAACTAAAACTTAATTACGAAGATTTTCTATAGATGTTGCTTTTCTCACTGTTACTATTGGAGCAAACCCTAATTTTGCATTGGAGACATTTTATAAGGTCAGTTGAGATGGCACTCTTCTGCTGAAAAGTTCCAGTAGGATTTGATAAATTTTGTAAAAAAAGGAGGAATCTGAGTACCAGCCTTAATAAGACAAGTTTTTCCGTGAAGTTAACATTTTGAGTAATGCTAAATTTCTTGCTGAAAATATGCAAGAAAATATAATAAATATGCCTATTTCTGCCAGAAAACATTTCATGATCGTAGCTATTTTGGTAGTTCCTATTACTTTTTGGGAAAAACATCTCTAGTTCTGATTTGTTTTTCTGTCTCATGAAGGCTTTCTCTTCAAAAGAAGCCATTGTTGCATATACAACTACTGGAGGAAAGCCTGAGAGTTAAGATCAGAAACACGCCAGACAACCTGAATCAGAGACAAAAAGAGCTCATAGCATCATCCTAATCATAAATAACCTTTGAGTAAACAGAGTAGCAAGCTAATTGGGCATGATTATGAGGAAATTCCATGTTAAATGCACTACAGCTGGAGGAGTACTTTGGATGGGTCCAGGAATGCTTGATGCTTCATCCTTGTGAGCATCACTTAGATGCAATGAGTGCTAAGTGGACCATTCATGCTCATGAGAGATTGGTTTGTGTGAACAACTACTCATGAAATATATGTTGATAAATATTTATTTGAAAGTATGGGTTTGAATCCTAATAAATTATAATATAATTTGCTACATTGCAAAGAGACCACATATATGAAATGAATGATCTAGGGAGCTCTATATTGAATGATTCATAAGGCATGACACTTGTTGAAGGTTTTGCATATGAGGTAGAAAGCTATGTGGGCTTGATTGTGGGCCAAACTGCATCATGCATGAGCTGGAGTAGTATTGTGATGGGCGATCTCCTAGGAAGTTTGAGTGGTTCATGCCAATGAGCATCACCTAGATGTAATGAGAGTGAAATGGACCATTCATGCTCATGAAATATGGGTTCTCGTGAACAAACTACGCATGGAATATGGTTTCTTGTGAACAACTACTCATAAAATATGGGTTGATGAACATTGAAGATTGAAT
The DNA here is from genome assembly GCA_007258455.2 of Sequoia sempervirens. Taxonomy (NCBI): domain Eukaryota; kingdom Viridiplantae; phylum Streptophyta; class Pinopsida; order Cupressales; family Cupressaceae; genus Sequoia; species Sequoia sempervirens. The sequence goes on from VDFB02098712.1 coordinate 41,505, forward strand.
CAACATGATGCAGTTGAATCCTGATAAATAATCAAATAACTTTCAAATAACTTGATACACTATGGAAACACCACTTTAATCAAATAAGCTTATTATGACCATACAATCAAAATTCAGGGTGTTTTTGATTAAAAATATCTCATTTTAGCATCTGCCCCTTGAAAGCTTTACAATAATGCATGAACCATTAATTGCTCATGATTCACACAGGTTATCCACTTAGCGACAATGCACTTTGCTTTTGTTGATCTTATAAATATAGCCTCCATTCTTTTGAATTATTGAGTTCCTCCCCTTTTTCCTAGTTACTCTTAAAAAATCTATACTCTAGCCATGCTGAGTCTTTGCTAATTAAATTCTGTGCTACTGTTGTTACGACATAATCAATACAATTACACTGAAATTTCTAATTTTTCAGTATAAACAAAAGATTTTTCTATCTTCTGGCTGACCTTGTCATTTTGAGTTCACTAATTATACCTGTACAGCTGACTGGGCCAATGTGCACTGTCATCCCACCAAATAGCATTTAGTGTATATAGAATAGGAATAATTTAATAAATAAACCTCAATAATTGCACAATGAAGTTGGGCTTCTCTATCCATCAACTATCATGTACTTGGAGGATAGAACAACAAATTCTGTTCTCCCAATGTCGGTAAGGTTGAGTATGGCTTCAACATGTTGGCTAGCTTTGGTAGACTGTTGATCTATTTGATTTCTCTTTGCCAGAAAATCTTCTATGTCCACAATCTGTCATTTGACCAGTGTATGCTGTTGTTTGAAAAGAATCTGGTTTTGTTTGATTGGAATGCACTATTGAACAGAATCTGCTGCTGTTTGACCAGATTGCATGTTGTTGACTCTGAACTTGTTGCAAGGTACAAGAATATTATCTTTGTAAATCTAAGTTGACTGTTGGTGTGTTGTTGATTGTGCACTTAAATCTTTTTTAAGCTGCTGTACTGTTCTTGACTAATGAATAAATTCCATCAATCATTAAAGTTGATTAATAAACTTATTCTTGACTAAACTATATACAATTGACCACGATGGGCCATGAATATATCTTGTTGAACAGTACATGACTGTTGTAAGAGACACTGTTCACAGATGCTGATGTGCTTCTCTTAATTAAATGTCTCAGTTGAGTTAAGTTAACGGGCAAGAATTTTGTTGGCTCATAGTTTGGGATAAGTATGGGTCTCTGCTTGAGTTTTGGTCTAGGTAACTGACAGGAATATTGCATGATTCATTGAGACCTGAACTTTTGTATGTGGATAGTGTAATGAATCACTCATTGCTTCCATTTAGCATGGGTGGGCAAGTTATGCTAGTTGACGGGGACATGGATGTAAGGACCTGTTCTAAGAGTAGGTCTTTTCTTATTGTCAATAAGGCATGTGATTCTGACAAAACCCCTGACAGCCATTGTAATGTCTATGAGCCGCAGCCACGCAGATGGAGGAATAAAATAATGAGTTTGATAGAATAATTGAAGCCTGACCTGTGTGAGCTATAACTTCAGCTGTGACTTTGTCATTGCAGGCACACAAGATAATTTGAAGATTCAAAGTACATATAGTGCCTAGTGAAAACCATAACAAACATATAAAATCTGTGTGGATGCTACTGCGATATTCTTTGTTTATATTGCATTGATGTTGGGTAATCTACAGATATTTTGAGAACAGAATCAGTCTAAATATATTCAACTCCTCATCAAGCAGAAGGTTCGACATGTTTACAATTCTTTTTATTGATACTGTCTGGCAGGAACATATGGTAGAAGATGGAGAGCGTGTGAACAGATTGTTTGAGAATGCTCCACAGGTTGGCATTGAAATCCAGGTACATAGCAGACTTGTGGTGTTTGGTTTTCAGTGTTTCTCTTTTTGAAAATACCAATTCGTCCTATGAATATTAGATTGCTAAGGCAATAAATTAAGGAAAATAGATGAATGTGATAAAGCCAAGCTTATCCTGATCAAACAATAAGCATCTGGATTCTAATTGCTGAATTGACAAAAAAAGAATGAGAGGCATACTTAATGAATTTAATTTAGTTTTTTTTTTCTATATGTAAGCAATAAGTACACCAGAATGTAAGCCTGCACATCACAACGTAATCTGCAGCTTAGCCAAAGAAAATCTCTAGTATTGAAATCACTCAAGAAGCCATGAAATTCAAGAAGACTTATACAAGGCTTAACACATTCAAAACATGATTTATACAACTAAAGTGTAACTAAGATTTACAATTGATGTTTAATGTTTCCAATTGATGTGAATGCAAGAAAATGATGCTAAGAATGCTTTTGAAATACCAAAATGTAAAATGAGGTGAATTGTGAATGCTATCAACAATGCAAATGTAGGACTTGTAGTTTTGAGCTTTCAAAACTACACACAAGAGTAATTAGGAAAAATTGGACTAAACATTTCATTGCAAAAATGGTTAATAATCCATTCTTGAAAACAAATTTCAAAATGCACAGAAAACCCAGCTGGAGTTGAAGCCTATATGAAAGAATTCGTTTTATTTGATGGCGTTATCCTACCCATTTCTCTCATATGAAGAGTGCTTAACCAAATTAGACTGAAAAGAATCGGTACATAAATAAGCAACTCAGAAATTCACTGACTAATCATCTTTAAAAATTAAACTAAACAAATTTCTCTACACCAGAAATTTCCATGCACCCAAAGAAAAATTGCGCAATGACTGGATTGAGAATACAGAGGAAAGGAAAAATGCATAACTCTTTTAACACATACCAATTGCAGGCACCTTGTGATTCAAAATCCCCATGACTGGCTTGAGAAATTTCCATGCATAATTGTTTTAACAAATACAGAATGATCAATCGCAGACACCTTGTAAGAAATAATTTGCCCAATGATCTGTCTTGACTGGCCTGAATGCGTTCTTGCGGCGGTTAATCTGTTTAAATAAATTTGTAAACTCGGCGAAGTTACCGTTACTGTTCAAGAAAATCGTTACAGATTTTATTTTCAAAAATTTCAGTTTTCTGGAAAGTAAACAGTGCATCCCGTGTATATTTTTATAGGATTCCCATGAAAAATTCAAATGATTGTAAGAGCCTTATATATTTCATATATTATTAGAAAGGCAATAAAATGTTTTCTTATAAAGAATTCTAATTTTAAAAAATTATACAATAATAATTTGATAACTATTTTAAAATTAAATATTTTGTGTCAAAATCTATATAAATAAATAAATAATTGGAAATATATTGACATATAATTGTAGTTTTTCATGTTTAGAAATCTATTGCTCACTATTATAAATATCTAAAATATATTTATCTATTTAAGAGTTATTTTAAAATTATTTTATTTTTATTTAAAAAGAGTTTTTTCATTATGTCTTGTTGTCATTGTAGAATGTCTCATGACATAATTATGTGTTTAGGACACTTCTATCACATCCTGTAAAGGCACCCATTTTAGCTCATTGTGGATAGGTACATTGATCTACCTTGTCGATGACAAAGTGACACAAACTTGATGGTTTATTCCATGAGAGAAGTCACACAATCAATCTATGTCATATGCCACTAAGCTATCAAGGAAAAGCTTAGAAAAAAGAGTCATTTTTAGATTAATAAAAAATCATGGATATGAGTAGAAAAGATAGTATGTGATACCACTATGTCATCTTAATCTAATAGAATCTAATGTACATGAATGCCTCCCAAAGATCTTGCTTAGATACAGGTCTTCATTTGCTTCAATTTTGACAAAAGAGGCCTTGAAAGATAATGACTTGGCCTTTGCAAATAAAATAGTGATCATTGCTTGTTGTGTTGCATATGATTCATCAAATATTATATGGAGCCCAATTTTTTTCTAATTTTTTTTACAAATATGCATTATGTAGTTATTTATTGCCTAATTTAGAAATATCAATATCGTTCTTGAAATTGAGGCAGATTTTAGTGCCAACTTAATAATATCTTCAATATCTTTTGTATAGTTAAGTATAGACCTCCTTCACAATTGCTTTCCTATAATAGTATTAAATTCTAAACTATTCACTCACATAGCTAAAAATAATTAATCTAAGTTGATTTATGCTTAGATGTATGCATTTTATTGGATTAGCCTAGGTTGGGCTTAGGGGAGTTTGAAAGTGATGTTATTGACTAATACCTAGAATATACACCTTCCTCTCCAATTATTTTCACTCCCTAACCTTTGAGTTGACCCTTCATTAATATTTCCTTGACCTCCTTTCAACTAGCAATCAATGATCAGAGTGGTGGTGGTGGAAGTATACAAATTCAAATGGAATTTTGATGTTCTTGTTCAATTTTCTTTTTCTCTTGGCTATATGAAAGAATGATAAATGACTATTTAGATTTGTGTGATGAGTATGTCTTCTAAGTTTGTGATTTTTTAGTTTTATAACATTCACAAAAAAATTGTACTCAAGCAAGGACTATTGCTAAGCTCAATATTGGATATGGTGTTATATGATATGCATGATAACAATTTGTGGTATCACCACACACTACATAATGATAATCCTTGTACCCTCTATAGATTTTATAGTATTAAAGATTATAAAAAATACCTTAAGGAAACATATTCTAAGTCATGGGATATTTGGTTGAAAATTTGTTACAATGGAAATAACATCCAGTAAATGGTTAGATCCTTCTTACCTACTGATTATAATATCACACTAATAAAATAGTAACAAATGACATGTTAGGATATGTTGAATTCATATCTATGGTAAGGAGTTATTAGGTGGTCATTGAACTAAATACTCAATGCATATTGCTTGATCTTGGCATATGAGTTCTATTTGTAATTGATAGATAGATATAGCTTTGGGAACCTTAAAAAATTAGCTAGGGTTTTCCATACTCAAGAATATGGTAGGAATGTGTTTGCCAAATTACCTAGCATACAACTATTGGAAGGTAATGATATATTTTTTTAGGAAAGTTTATGTACTAAGTAACCCTTAACCCCCATATGGGAAACTTGGGTTCTTTGCATTTAGTTCACATATTACTATGATGGATAGTGGAGTGAAGTGATTTTAAATCATTGTCCCTATTATATTTGGTTGAGATGTATTTTTTATTTCTATTTCTACATTACACCAAACACATAGCTATTCCCATTAATTGTAGGAGAGTACATTAGACTTAAATTTTGGCTAGTTGTTCACTATGATTAGAAAATATCTTTTGAGCTTGATATTAATAGTCAATTGTTGATTGTTGTATTTTACCATGAGATTATGTCATGAAAAATGAATATAAATCACATGGCATAGTTATATTATAACTTAGTGAGGATTGAGTAGATAAAGTATTAGTTATAGAAGTGTCTAAGATATTAAAAGCTTATAATTACAATCATGGTAAGATTAAATCATCAAGCTTATACATCTTGAATAGAAGATAGTGAATGGTAGGTAATTTTATTATAATATTGGGTTGATCATATTCAATGTCAACAATTTTATTGCCATCATACCTTAATCTTTAATACTTAAGCCATTTCATAATTTGGGTTGGTAAATATATTTATTGAACAACCAATTAAGTGGGCATATTTTTTATTATAAGTATTGGGAGTCCTCCCACAAAATTAAAATTGTTGCATGTTATTGGAAAGTTATCTTTTGGGCATGGTTTGCATAGTCTCTTTTAAACAAAGTCCTTGAGATGTAAACAATAATTATTTGTTAACTTGTCTTGTTAACCTTACTTGGTGGGGATGTTTACTTTGAATCCATTCTAAATGAAAGAGGTGAAATTTTATGGCATAAACTACAAACCCTCTAATTGATTAAAACTGATATATAGGTAGGGCCATTTGAAATGAAGCCCCTAAGAGTATGTCTAGGGGTATGGATATATTCTGATATAGGGATATTGTCCTATATAGTGCATGATTGGAAGTAGTGGTAGAGAGTTGTTTCCATTACAAGGTTTAATAAGTTTGAGGATAACATTTCTAAATTGAAATAAATCATTAAGTATATGAATCACTGGTGCCATAATTTAAAGTGGACCATCCTCAATAGAAAGGTCAATAACTATGACATATCAAGTGGTTGGTTATTTTATTTAGGTCGTATGAAGAATATAAATTTCCAAAATATGTGATGTGTCACACTTTGCAATGAAACTATAATCATTATGATGAAAAAATAGTAGTTATCAAGGGTGGTTATTAGATTGGTATTAGAGCATAGTTTATATACTAGACTTATATAACTCACTAGACTTTGGGAATAAGTTGACAAGGTGAAAATATAGAGTTGTGTCCCACTTTGGGCCAACATAATATTTTTGAGAAAAATGGTTTCATTTGAAAGGTTTCCCAAGTGAAATGGTTTCCCATAAACTATGTGGACCTACATGACACAAAGGGTTTCAGCCAAAAATCTTTCACCATTAAATAAATAAATTTACTATATTAAAAGTGGAATCCCAAATTCCATCCACCATTTTTTTTTTTTTTTTAATCTAAATATTCTCTTCAATTTATAAAAAAGATATTTTCAATTGATTTTAAAAAAATTAAAAATTAGAAACATGAACTACACTAAAAGTTCCTCATTTAATTAGTTTGTATCATTTTAAATTTTTAAACATACACATGTATATCACTTTTAAGAGCTCCAATTTGAAAAACTATATTTGTGCTAGAAATTTCCTTTATAAAAATGGGATATAGTTTTAAAATTTCACCTACAATATTATACTTTCTATTTCACTATGCTTATACTTGACACTTAGTATGAACTATGTAGAAAGAATTAAAATGCATAATAGAAGTCTAGTGGACCCATAACATATAAGTTGAGGTTTTAATTTTGGATATTACTATATGTTGACACTTATAAAGATAAGGTCCAAGTATGGGGCTTGAATGACCCAAGGAGCCCAACAAAGATCATGTTGCATTTGAACAAATAATATAGTTTAGAAAGGGAAAAATCTACCAATAAGTCAAAGAAATCATACACCATAGAAAGAGCAAGGACTTAGTGAAAGGGATCATTAGATACAACAATACTAATCAAAGGTCAAATTATGTCTATATGTGCTCACTATGAGGTACAATTTGTGGTGAGTGGGAGTTAATTAGATTATTGGTCAAGATGATTAGCTCAAACCTTAACTAACGTGACCTTAAAAGGAAACCCAAGATTATCAAGTGTCAGACTACATCCTTTATGATGCAATAAGAAGAGTGATTTCTTTTAAATATCTTTTCAAAAAATGAAACAAAAAAGAACAAATAAAAACAATGTTGTAGAAGGATAAAGGTTAGCCACTATAATTTAGTTGGTTCTAAGTAGTGACTATGGAACATTATTATAGGCAATAATTCTAAGTTTTTATTAATCTAATTACCACAATAAGATTTGAGAATCAACAACTCAATTTAATTGAAGAGGCCTTATTGAGTAAGTTTTCCTTTGATGGGATTTTCTATGTGTTAGGACTATGATCACAAAGCAATATACAATAAATGAATGTAGAGATAAAATATAAAATAATACAAAAACATAGAGACACAAATATATGTGGTTCACCGAATATGGGCTATGTCCATGGAGAAACAATTAGTCCTTTATTTCATCCAACAAAATGAAGGGACACAACCTACAACATATCTATTGTAACTTCCTTTTCTCTCTATCACACTATCCTCACAATACATACAATACAATCTACCAAAGTAATACAATTCCCTCACATAAAAGAGGAGTTGACTTCTAGGAAAGAAAAGTCAATATAATCTCTACAATCTAATTTGTGATCTAATAATGAATGATCCAAATTCACAATGAATAAATATATATAAAATATGGATTTTGGAGGTGTTGCCCCCAAACCTCTATCAGGGTGTGCAACCCTCAGAACCCATGGGGGGTACCCCCTACACCCCATGCTATAAATATTAACCAATAAGATCAGGCTCCATAACCAACACTATGTGCAGTACTTTGGAGAAGGTAACCAAGCAACCAAATAGTTGGCCAATCTTGATATCAATTCTAATGGAGACGTCATAACATACATAAAAAATGTAGAATTTATTTAAGCTAGTGTATTTGAGATCTTTTTTTTCTTTGGCAATATCAAAATTATAATAATCCAACTATAATACCTAAAAAATACCACTATTTTTGTTTGCTTGTTATTTTAAGTTATTAAGTGTTCATTTATTTGTATACTCAAGTACTTATATCCATATGGGCTAAGAATTTGTTTAATTTGGGATAAGCATCCAACCATATAGGTTAGGCATATGTCTATATAGGAAATGTATTTATATATCCATCCAAGATAGGCACCTCTCCATAAAGGATAGGTATGTTCTCTAGCCAAAGACTTCAACTCATCGGGACCATCTAGGTCCTGAGTCACTCTCTAAAGACTAGGCTCCCCTATTGGAAGTGCACCAAAGTTGTCATTTTTAGGAGTATAATATATAAAAATAAAGACTTGAAAATCACCTCAAAATTTGGCCTAAAGTCTCAAGGAATCAAGCAATCCATCCAATATTCTTCCGAGCACACAAAATCTATTTTATCTTGATATTTATCTTAGAAATTTCACCCTTAATTGAGTGGTTTTCTTGAATAATTAATCTAATATTATCATTTAATTTGTTATAATATTTCTTGAATACTCCCCAAACCTCATACCCAAACACTTGCATGTCAAGAACCTCCTCTATTTACCAAACTACCTACATACAACATTTCCAAATGGGATCAATGTGTAATATATATGTAGTTCTATTTTTTAATCTATGTTTGATTTGAATTGTTTATGTGGGTATTTATCCCTTTCTAAGGTTTTATTTCTCAAATTGTTCCTCTGCGACTACTACCCATAAAGGGGAACATTCAAAAGTATTTGGTTATCATGACCAATAATTGTTTACCTAAATTCATCTAATACCTAGTTTTATTCAAATTTAATCGATCTCCTTAAATAATATATCGATAGTTCTATTCTCATAATTTATAAGATGATGATTTCATTTGCCCTTTTAAAACTCAAAATATCAAATTCAATCCCTTTTAAAATTATATAAAGATATTATGAAAATGCATGATGGTTTTCTTAATTTAATATGAGACCCATCCTTCATAGACTGCTTATTATACCACTTTATGTTAATTTTATGATCATTGAGTTGATAAATTTATGGATAGTTATGTTATGAACATTCTTATTGTTAAAATTGTGAAACACACACAAATAAGGATCAAACAACAAATAAGAACACCTTCCATACACAAGAGTTGCAAACAATGATTTGTTATTTCATCAAAAAGAAAAACTTACAAAATTGAATAATACAAATAAGGAGAATGTTTATAAGAGGAAATCCTAAATGAGAAATGGATTAGATCATGGCAAGTGTCAACATCCTATGTCATGAGACATAATGATCTAATAATAGTTCAATCCAATAAAATAAAACAAAAACCCCTTAAGTTCAAATTAAGTGCATAAAGTGAAATTAGCCTAATAATTAATTAATTAATTAATTAGCTAATAAATTAAATATTAATCAAAGGTACCATTTATAAAAAACATGGTGAGAGCAAAGTGAAAAAAGTGAAATTATTCATAAGTCGCGAATGGTTGACGAAAAGAAGCCTGACGAATTTGCTTCGAGATCAGTCCACCAGGATGGCATGGAGGAGAGAAAAATCAAAATCAATCTCACTGAAGAGGCAAGGAATGATGTGGCCATGCTTGGGGAGCTTGTGATTATCTGTTGGGTCATTGTCCCTCGCTTTGATCAGAAGTCTATCAACTCTTGGGTGGCGGAAAACTAGAGGAAGGCGGCGATTGTGAAATTCATGCCCAAAGGCTTCTTTATCACCATTTTCACCTCCAAAAGTGGGAGGAAGTTGCAAGGGAGGGTTGAGGGATAGAGGACAAATTGAAGGTGTGGAACTACATTAAAGCAAAGGTAACCAATATAGATGGCAAGATGATAGTGTTGGGTGGTGACTTTAATGTCATCCTGGACATAAAAGATAAAGGTAGAGGTATCAATAAAGAGACAAAAGCTATGTGGGACTTCATAGATTTCGTGAGCACTATGGTTGTTGTTGATTGTATCCCAAAGGATAGATAGTTTACATGGACAAACCGAAGATTGGTATTCATGAACATTTCAGAGCGCCTAGATAGATTCTTGATTGGTGAAGGCTAGCTCAGTCAGGATTATAGATTCGACTCTCATATTCTTCTTGTATCGGTGTCTGATCATTATCCTATTCTATTAGATCTGAATTGAGTGAAAATCCTATCAAAGGATATTTCAAATTTGAATCTATGTGGTGGAGAAGCCCTAATTTGGGAAAAAATCTTGAAAGCTGGTGGGTGAAGGATATAAGGATTGAAGGCACAGTTAGCTATTGATTCTCAAAAAGATTGGAAAATTTGAAAAACAAGTTGCGGTGGTGGAACAAGACGGTCTTTGGTGACATCTTCAAAGAAAAAGAGCAAGTGGAAAATGATCTGGAGGTACTAAATGAATATATCATCACCAATGTGATGTCAGAGATTGAATTTCACAGTGAAAAGTACCTAAAGGCAAGACATACTGAACTTCTTGCTAGAGAAGAGATATATTGGCACGATAAGGCAAGGGAGACGTGGCTACAAGTGGGTGACTCCAACACCAAATTCTTCCACAATTCATTCAGGGCCAGAAGCACCAGGAATATGATTGACAAAATAGTGTGTGGCGACGAGACCATAGCCCTTTGTAGGGATGACATCGAAAATGAAGCAATAACATTCTTTTGTGGCCTGCCTGGTGGTGGCATGACTACAAATGTCGAGGGCATTGTGGAGCTTCTATCATGCATTCCACAGTGTATTGGGGCAGCGAAAAATGAAATGCTTTGCTCTCCATTCACTCTGGAGGAGGTCAAAGCAGGTATTTTGCATACTTTAACAAGGAGCTCTTGGGAATTACATTATTTGGGCGACTTGAATAGTGGTTTACAATTTATATGAGGAAGGGAATTTGATTTTTTTCATTTTCCTCTAACTCAAGGGGTTCGGTTGAATACATATGTTCGGTTGAACCATTGGTTCGACCTAACCCTCAACCCTAAATTAAAAAAAAAAACATATTTAAAGGGGTTCAGTCGAACCCAGGTTTGATTGAACCCCCTTACATATGAAAAAAATAAAAACTCACATTTCGACTGTCACTTTCTAAAATTACTAGAACTTGCTTTCCCTACGTGCGGCGAACCGAGACTGTGATGGTGAGCAAACTGATTTCTTCTTTCTAGCGAACACAACTTCAACTTGGTCTCTCCAAACTTCATCAACCTAACTTCCATCACAAGCACCAAGTATTTGAAATTTGAATTTTTTAGAGTTTAAAATGCATTGATATGTTAAATTTTGAAACCCTAGATGCAATTTTTTTAAATTTGTTGAATTCAAATTGGATTTGTTTGGAAGTTTTTAAAGTGTTTTCAAATTTGTTGAATTCAAATTGGATTTGCTTCCCCATTTTGCATACATTTTTATGTTCTATGTGTAAATGAAATATGCCTTCCCATTTCAACAATCAAAGCTATGGATAACCTGCTCCTAAATGGAAAGACCAAGTGAAGCATATATAAGAACTTAATAGCATATGGAAACAAACAATATAAAGTTATGAAGTTCAAATAGAACCACAAATTGTATCATTTGTAACATTAAAAATGTCCATATTAACCTATCAAGAGATAAATATGCAAATTAGATTTAATTTTAGTTACAAGAAAAATGTATAAATTATAAATTTATAACATAATTATGTACATGGGAAAATCCTCTTGGAAGAAAAATCTCACAACCAAAAACATGAACCAATTATATTATTTGATAATAATATCATTTACAATAAAATATTCATGTGCATACCCTTATAGTAGTATCATCAACATGTGATTCATATGGAGTAATTTCTAGTAGCATGATGATACCTATAAAATCATTATGCTTTCTCCATCTCAAACACCCATAAATACCCATAAATAGGAAAAATTTAAACCATAAACCAAGTGTGGTTTACCAAAGCCATGAGCCAAAATAATGACCTAAAAATGGCACCAAATTTGGCACAAATTCCAACACCATATTCCTTGACTTGGTTTATAGGATGTATTTAGCAAATGCTTTACATCTTGTCAAAAAAATTCAAATCCTCCTCATAACTGACACTCCATTTTTGACATATTCAAACCCATTATTTAAGATGATCTTGATGATTTTCATAATTCTAATCAATATTCTAGTGCAACCCCCCTTTTTATTCTCTTATTTGTCATATAACATTTCATAAGTAATTCCCATCTTACAATTTCATACAATGCTCTTACAACTTCTTAAATATATAAAAGGGACAACCCTAGTTCAATTAGGATTATTTAATTATTATCACCTACATCCATTCATTACATGTTATTAGTTTTTAGTTGCACACATTATTAGGAAATATGCATTGTCTAAGAAATTGGGGTATATTGCATGTTTGAGAGTGTTTTCCTTGATCTTTTATCTAGTTAAATTAATATCCTTTAAAATATTGTTTTATGGAGTTTTCAACTTAACTCTAATATGGCTAGCAAATAAAATGACGATTGAATCATTTTTTGATATAATAGCTAATGACAACCATATAAAGAGCGACATTAAAGAAGATGAAAAATAATGATCAAGACTATGATTTAGATACATATGTTGCTAAACAAGATATTTTCCTAAATTGATAATTACGTATTGGTTCACCTCTCCACCCTAAATATCCTCACTCATTAGCTAGTAATTTATATAATGTATTAGGTGGCTATCCTTAGGGAATTAATACTATTCATAATATTACCACTCTAATGGATTTTAATAATGTTGTACCCTCTATGCATCCATCTACCCTTCATCCTCTTATAATGATTCCTCCTATCATACTATAGTTACCACTTCCATGGGATCCACCACCCATGTCCTACCGCCTTTCTCTCCACTAGTATTTTTCTTATCTCCCATCCTTTTATATATGTTCACACCATTGTTACTACTAGCACTATCCTATACAAATATGTTCTTCATACCATTCCTCCTTATCCTATGAAAATCTAACCTTATAGTGTAACTTCTCCTTCCATTACCATGTGATTACCTTTCTAGACCTTCCCCTCTTTATACATTCTCCTTTTTATCCTACACTACTCCTACCACTAATATATCCCTATGCCTTGGATATAATATTGAAGAAATTTAATTGACTTTCAATATCACAAAAATTAGACCCATATTTTTAAACGTAAAATGTGTATAATAAAGCACAATCCATGCTTCTAATTCAACTTCACTAATATCTATCGAATTAACTTAGGTTCATTACAATAAGATAATCATATAGCCATAATTAGTTTTAAAGATAATGGTAAAGTTTTCAATAGCCATATTTATCCTTCCACATGCCACCATTAGACATACACATAAGATTCATGAACATCCATACCTATGAGCATCCAAATACAAGAAATATAACTATATATATCATGCACATCATCAACATACACATAAAATATCACACCCATCATCAACACAACTAATAGAACTCCCATATCATATTATCTATGTTCTCATACAAATGTGTCTTCAAATACATCAAAGCACTCATGAGTAAATCCACTCTGTAGAGCATACACACAACTAAAAAGGTGCCCCTAAGGTATTTGTCTCCTATATCTATCCTCTTCGCCTATCCTTCTCTATGGATATGTTCCACTCATATCTACACCCTAAGGTGATCCATGTCTCAATCCTTGTCAAGCTCACTCCTCCTCTCTACCTATATCCTTTCTCAATGAGCTAGATCTATCACTGCTACTCCCCATTTAACACCTACATTTAAATGTTAAAAAAATGTTTAATAAATCATACAACATTGATTAAAACTAACTAAACAATGAAAGCATTTAATATTATAACACCTTATGAATTATATCGAATGTCCCCACCTTGAAATTTATAGCCATCGATGTCAATCACTTATTCATACTATAGCTTTGTTCTCCAAAACACCTACATTTATATAAAAGTGAATTTTTAAGAAAAATAATATTTAACCTACTTTTAACTCAACAATAATGGATGTATTTCTATCATAAACTCTTCGTACTCATGACAGAATCATGGCCTAGGTAGAGTATAAAAAATGTTGTTTCCAACCTCATGTAAATCTAGAGTTAGAGTGCCAAAATTGTTGAATTTCATCCTTTGTGCTATTAATTAGCTTCTTATCGACTCATGGAAGCCTACTGCTAAAAGCCCAAGTATGATTTTCAATAGGACTTTCTAATCATGATCTTATTGATAGTACTTTTGATAATGTTTTACGATTTAGGCTTAATTCAATACAAGTTTACCTTAATAATTGAGCCTTTTTAATTTTTTAATTTCTTACTAATGATGTTATTACTCTATGAGCAACTCTTTTATTTTTTTCCTTACTATTATTTACAATAGAATTGAATGCATTAAAAAAAACTTTAACAACAATATTATTTCGATCAAACTTTTTGTTTACATGAATCTTTGAAATTTATTTAGTAAAGGTCTCATTTTGTACATCTTTAGTAATTGTATAGAAATTTGGAATTTTTTGGTTAATGTCTTATTGGAAAACCATTCATTGAAATTTTTTGAAGCCCACAACCAAATGGTTTGTGATGACCTCTTGCCTTCAAGAATTTCTATTATGCTCATCAATTTCAAACCATTTTGGGGTTCTTGAATGTTTTTAAATTTTAACAAACTCATTACAAAAATATGGATTTTGAATTTCTTTTTCTTCTTCACAAAGGTTCTCTCTTCTTATGTAATTTGGAGACACATTGAGTTTCATTGGTTCATGTGAGCTATCAATTTAATCATTGTTATCAACAAGTCGATTATTGAGTGAAATTTCAATGTCATGGGGTTCATATCCACATTAGTCAAGAAATTTTTGATATATTTCTTCTTCTTCTTCTTCTTCTATGATGCTACTCTTATCAATAGGTGTTCCATCAAATTTTACAATATTTTCACATTCATGTTCAACATTTTTATTTTCAATATTATTGTCACTTTCATTTTTTAAACATTTCATTATATTGAACATTAAAATATCCAATTTAAATGTCATTTAAGGGTAAATAAGGACCTTCATCTTCTTTCAATATATATTTATAACAAGTATATATATTTCAGGGTAAATATATATTTTTAACATATATAATATGTATGGTTGGATTAGTGAGATATTTATAACAAGTATGCAATGAAGTCAAACTTTATTAGATTTTATTCTTAATAAAGTAGTTTTAACGATTCAATTTATAGCTTTATGAAATCTATAAGTTTAAATAGTTTGATGGTATCTAAACTTTACACATATAAAAATATGATAAATGTTTGATTATTTTGCTTTCCAATCTATAATTTTTTGATGTTCTTGGATATATAATTGAAGTTCATTTATGTTAACAACTATTAGATTAAATATTTTTATCCCCAATTATTTTCAAATAATTTTATACTAATCTTTGTATTCTTATTCTTTCTTTCATCGTTTCATTTAAAATTTGAACCATTTAAGAATGCTATGTTATAGATTATAGTTGTCTTCCAATTCTTTTAAATTGTTAATGGTATAGAAAATGTATTATTGAGTAGATGAATTATTACAAAGTTCTTTGTTTGCAAATACTAGTAATGAAGTTAAAAGATTGAGATTCATTAGCCGCAGGGGTGCAAACCGAGGATATATAGTGGAAGCATGCATTATTATTGCATAGTCTAGAAAAACTAAAAGATGAACTTGAGAGGGACTAGTGCGTATTCCCTAGATAGGTAATTTGCTATTCTTTCCATCTTGAGGAGAAGAAGTACATATTGGCGTTCCTTAGGCAGTAGAGATAGTGTCGCAAAAGTGATAAAGCCACTTATTTTTCCATTTATCAAAGATATGCGTAAGGTTAAGGATGCCAGGTCACTTCTAGATGTGTCGATCATGCTATGGATTCGGTAAGTCTACCCATGATTTCTCGTAGCACATGGTCTATACCCAAAAAATGACCAAATTCCATTGTATTTTGTTCAGCAGTTGTATGCTTAGGTCCATTTGGGCCTCAAAGTTAACTACCTGGACATTCCACTATATGTTGGTCAGGAGCATGGTAGGATTGCTGATAGGCCCACCTATCGTGGAGCAGATAGACCACCCCTAGTGTTTAGGGTATT
The DNA here is from genome assembly GCA_007258455.2 of Sequoia sempervirens. Classification (NCBI taxonomy): domain Eukaryota; kingdom Viridiplantae; phylum Streptophyta; class Pinopsida; order Cupressales; family Cupressaceae; genus Sequoia; species Sequoia sempervirens. The sequence continues at coordinate 57,843 of VDFB02098712.1, forward strand.
GGTTGGTGACAGGTCTCCTGCTCTCACCCCAGCTCTATCCCCCATAGCAGATGAGGTTGTCGTTGCTTCCCAAAAGGAAGAAATTGACACTATAGGTGACATTGTGGCTGCCACCACTAGGATATCTGATGATCGTGTAGGTCAGTATTTGATATCCAGACATTCCCGATCCACACCATTTTCAGCATAGTGGACCACCATGTATCCTTTTACAGTGGCTAGCATCCCCACTCCTACACAACTTGATGCACTTACAGGAGATATGCCACACATTACTCTGCATTGTTTGGCTGAGGACCTATTGGAGGCATATGCCCACATTGCATCAGAAAATGGGATGGGTATAGAGCATGTTAGAGAGCATTTGAGATGCAGAGGTCGTTTAGTTCCAAGATCCCATCACTCTCAGCTGAGCACTAGTGCGCATCAGGATCCACCTACAGTTCATATGGCAGCTGCACAAACTATGGGTTTTATTGATATGTTGATTGGTTCTGGTTCATCCGATGCCATCTCACCTTCATAGTCCTCTACATTCATCATTTCTGGCATGACATGGGATAGATCGGATGGATGCAGATGTTGGTTCGTCGCTTGACTTTTGGTGGATATGGTGGAGGCAAATGTTTCAGAGAACTTAGGTCATCCGATATCAGATGATGTGCATGTATGTGTGCATGTGCATGTTTCAATTCTTTTTTCATTATTTTTTAATTTTTTTTGTAACTAGATATTCATGTAAGTTGATATATATGTGTATATATATTATTCTGAAAGTGGACATACCTCATATCCTCCCTAGCCTTAGTCGGATGGTATTGCATGATCGATGTGACTCTGTGGATGAATTTGCTGCTAGTGGACATGTGATTTTTTCATTTTTATATAATCACATGTGTATATGTACATGCAATATTTATGTATGCATAGATCTAGATTGATATTTACTAATACAAGTTCATTTTAAAATAACTTTCATAAAATTTATTTAATATAAATTATATGTATTTAACACATCTTGTACACAATTTTATTTGCAGGGATCAACACATCCATCAGAGCAGGACCGTTCTCATTTAGATGGCCATTCGTCTAGGAGTAGACATTCATATTAGGCCATGCACTCTAGATTTATGATCTTGACCACATGTATTTGATTATATGATGATCTTTAATAGTATTTGATATTTGATGATCTCTAACTTACATTTTCTTATATGATATACATACATTTTCTTATTTGTTGATCTTTAGTATTAGACATTTGATGATCTTTAATTTACATTTTTCTTTTATGATATCTACATATGTTTTCTTATATGATATATACATACATTTCCTCTTTGCTTATAATATGTGTTATGTTTATATGTATTGAATCCTTTACATGTATCACGTACATGTGTTTGCTTATGGTTTAAACATGTTTACACATAATATATGTATGCATTTTCTTTAAATATTCAATATACATATATGTTTTCTTATTTTATGATCTCTTACAACTTGCATTTCCTTATATTCAATATACATTTGATCTCTAGTAGAATTTTAGGGAAATCAATCCCACTTTATAATTAAGTTCATTCATGTTGATCACAATAAATATTAAAAAAAAAATGACTTAAGCAACATAAACCATTGAGTTGAGAACAAGATATAATCTTTTTGACCAAAATTGGCTTGAAATTCAATTCAAATATAATTTTAAAGAAAATTCAGATTCAAATTATATGAGGAGCTATTATACATTTTGACAAGTAGCTTGAAATTCGAGATTCAAATATATAATTAAGAAAAATTAGATTCAAATTATGCCTCTATTATACATTTTTGACAACTAACTTGAAATTCAATTCAAATATAATTAAGAAAATTCAATTCAAATTATACCTCTAATATACATTTTGACACTTTAACAAAATTCTAAAATTACTAGATATGTTGTGCATACCTATGAATTAAATATGTTCAACAAACTTCACAATGAAATAACTTGTTTGTTTACTACTTGATTCATTTAAACTAGGATCTAGTTATTCCATGTACACTTGAATAATTTTGATTCACTTGGAGTGCATATTTTGGAGAAGAAATTTTTGCACATTTATCAAGGAGGCAAATATTGGAGCTCGACAACTTTTTAT
>VDFB02098714.1:0-15214 GCA_007258455.2 Sequoia sempervirens
GATGACCTTTTTAATTTCACTTGAGATGCGGAAACAAGAATAATTCATTATAAATACTATGTAGATAATGTTTTTTTGTGAAAATTTTTAATTGCTGATATAATCTTATTAAGAATATGAAAATATGTCTTGAGATGATTATGAAATGTGATTACTTAGCATCTTTAGTTACTTAAAATTTCTCTTTCGTAAACGGATGGATAGAATGTGTTTGTTTGTTTATTGTTTGACGATTGTTATGATGATTTCATTTTGATGTGTCTACCTATCTCTTGAGTTGTTTGGTTTCAGAGGTGATTTTATTCATTGAGTTCGCATTTGATTAATGAATGAGTTGATGGATCTTTATTATTTTGGTCACCCGTTTAAGTCCTTTTGGTTGAGGAGAGTTCCATATGTTTTCTTTTGTTCTTCACCCTAAGTGGTAAATTGGTTAATGTTATCATTGTCATGATTGATGGTTCTGCTTGAGTTGTTGATCTTATTTTTGTTTTCACTCATTATATTTGAATTGAAAATAGTTCTGGTGGCCTTGCAATAATTGTTGTCATTGAAGGTGATTTACGTACCACTATAAGGGGGGTTCTTGTGAGGAGAAAATTGAGGTCTCCCATAGAATGCCTAGTTGGTGGCTTTTGGTTTTATTAAGTGATTTTGTTGAATTAAAGGTTGATTTTCTTTTGCGTTTCCCTATTTGAGGTGTCACCATTGTTGATTTGTGGATGGGTTTTGATGAAACTTTCTTTGTGTGGCCTTTTGGAGATAATCTCATATTTGAGGGAAATTTTATCCTTGTGTTGGAATTATTGGGGCAAAACTTGTGTTGCTTCATTTTACCCTTGTTTGTGGGTTTTCATTCTTTTTGGCTTCCAGAGGCTTGAGTTGATTGATAATTGATGTTCTCTCTATGTGCCTTGATTTGGCAAGTGTTTTGGTTTCATGATTTTGAAAGGGTTGTACGGGAATTGTTGAGACTTTGATTATGTATTTATAGCGAGATGGGTAATGCCTCGCATGCTTCTTAGTTGTAATATAATATTTTTGTTATGTAGTACAACCCTTGGTTTCTTGGTTTGATGTGGTTGGGTCTCTAGGGAGAGTGGCTCCTCATGGGGGCCGGCGCCCCGCTTAAAGGGAAGGGCACAGGATAACCCACGAGTGAGTTAGTAATTAAGTGAAAACCTAATAATTAACTTAGGAGGGTTGGGTAGTAATATCATTATAAGATTAATAAAATGGATGCCTCGTCTTCATTAGTGCTTCCGTAGGCTAATGAAAGGTTGAGAAGGCCGTGGTTGGCAAGGTCGTGACTTCATCTTCACGAGAGGTCTACGGCTCTGCATGAGTCACCCTATGGACCGGCACCTCCAGTTGGGAGGAAGAGAAAAGGACAGCCATAGATGGGACCGGCGCCTCCGGTTGGGAGGAAGAGCACAGGACAACCCATGTAGGACTATGCGATGACACTCTCCCCTAGTTGCCCATGTGTTTTACTTTATTGTGTTCCTCTGGAAGTAGGTTGTGGGAGTTGGTTTAGATTGTTGATATACGAATTTATATTGATTTGTGATTATTGCCTTATATATCTTGATGTACTTGGTGGTCTTGTATGATCTCATTGATATTTGACTTATGACCTTGTACTCTTTTGGTATTGTGTTATGATGTTATTGTATTGTTTAATTACAATTTGGAATTGTATTATGTTTATTAATTCAGTTTGTTTTGGAAGTGTTTCATGATTATCGTTTGGTTACTTGTTTATTGGTCATTGCTTTGATTTATGTGATGAGATTTATGATTTTAAGTTATTTTGATGACTCTTGGACGTTGTTGAATATGTCATTGTAATCCTTGAGTTTTATGATATGTTTGTATGTTGTTGAGTCTTGTGGTTTCCTTTTTTGATGTTCTTGGTTGAGGTCTCTTTCTTGTCAGCTCCTAGCACGGGGGGTGGGTCTTCGGACTCACATGGTCAGGTGGAACGTGCTAAGCACCCCATTGGGTCCCCAGTCGAGGATCGAGAGGTGCGGATTGGTGCGGTTGCAGCGACCCCAGAGTTGTATCCATCTTGGAGCTAGTTTTCATCTGTTTATTTGTATTATGTTATCTTATGTATGGATTCCATTTATGTTTGGAAACACTCTTGTATCATTGTACCTTTAGAACATTGTACTGTAATGTATTTTTAACTCGGTGTGGTTATTGACCATGGCAATTGTAATTCAATGTGTTAAGTTAATTATGCATATGTTGTATTTGTGTACGTAGATGGTTCCTTATCAATGATTTTCATGTATGTGTTATAATTGTTAATGTTTATTTTGTTATGGATTATATCTTTGGATTTTATTCTTTATTGTCGTTGTGTGGATCTCGGTCTCGTAATGACTCCTCATGTACCCCAAGGGATGTATGTGTTAGTAAGTGCATACAATGAGTTATGTTATGACTTAATGTGTTTTACATATATTATGTTTAATTTTATTAAAAAAAAAATGTGCGATGGTATTGTTTAGTTGTCCTTTGGGGTTTTGCAACAATGAGGCGTTACATGCAAAACCATACACACAAAATGAAAAACATAAATCAATAGTACCTTATAGAAATTCAAGCAATATAGCCTGGAAAAGACCGCAAACCACAAATGAAACAATATTGCCAAGGGTTTCTTCGACATGCACCTCTTCCCACTTGCTTCAAACACACCTCTTCTCGCCAACTTTCCTGCACAAAAATGGGAAAAATATTATCACAGGAAACACTTTTCTTTTGCATTTCCAACCATCCACCCATCCAAAAAATAGAAAATAACCTCCACCCACCTTCGCAGATGTTGCAAAAAGCTTAATCCAACTTGCACCATCACAGAAGCTTACCCTCGTTGCTCATGGCTCTCATATTAGGTATGGCAACATAACGACACCAAAAATTTCCTTATTGAAAATTTCCAAGACATTTGTTTTGTTCCTTGAGGTGTTAAATGACAGTTGTTATTACGACCATCCCTAGTAGACCCAAAGCATACAACAATTAATGTTGATGCGAACCAACGTTTAATTTCCATAGCCTTCTCTATCCATGCGGCCTAACAAATGCCACCCTATTCCCAAAGTAGCCAACAACCGCCTTTACCACATTTTTCATGAGCATCAGAAGGCCAAAAATCCAGGTTGCTAATAAAATTTTTGACCAAAGTTATAACCCATCTACCACCATTTTTCCAACTGCCAGAAGTTTGAAAAACGGTGAGGCTGACGAAAAATTCTGAGCAAAATTGACACAAATAGCCTATCAACTAATTATAATCAATACTAGAATATTTGTTCACTAATCTCCCCTTTAACAACTTTCTAGAATATAATAACTCGTTTTAAAAAAAATCCTAAAACTTATTACCTCTTTCAGAAAACTTTTATTATATGTATCTTTAAGGATTTTGTAAAATTTTCTTAAGATATGCAAAGCTAAACATTTTAGCTTCTTCCATAAATTTTTCTCCTAGAAATGTCACATTGGAAGCTCTAAAGAGGTTGAGCATACTTCTCATCCAATGTTCCTCTCTAATAATATTCCAATTATTATCATTATTTCCTTGAGAGAAAAATAATTTCTCATTTTTATCTTTCAAGTTCTCCAACACATCTTCTCACACTACATGTAAATAAATCATTAATTATGTGTATGTATTGAAACAATAAAATGAAAGATGTTTATTTGCTCGATATAAATAGATCTTAAAGATGGGAAATAATGTTTTTGATAAGATAAGAAGCATTTATAGGGTGTTGTACCCTTAACATAGAGAGCCCATAGGGCCAAAAAGAATCTACTTCAAAATAGAACATGAACCAAGAAAAGAACAACAGAAACATCTAACCAACAGCTGTAAAACAACAACAAATACTAGACAACCCTAGAAGCTGAGGGAACTAATCTGATTCCCAAAGCCCAAGGCTGCAAATAAGCGACATATTTGGGGAGTCCCTTCTTCTTCCTCAGTACAACAGACCAGGAAGACTCAGAATCAAAATCCACTGAGTGAGGAAAGAGGAGTGAATCCTCAATAGCCACCCCATGCAAGGAGCCACCATGCAACGAGGTAATTATCAGCGTAGAATAGGAGACAAGAGCTAAAAATTTATCAGCTAAGTCGATCAATGAGGGATAAGCAAGTTCTACCAGGACAACAACAATAGATTGAGGCAACAAAGGTTCCACAGAACAGATAGCCGAAAGAGGATCCTAGAAGGGCTCAGACACAAAGGGAGTAGGAGGGTCAGCCTCCTCAAAGGAATAATCAAAAGAGGGATAACCACCCATTAGGTGGTTCGAGAGAGCATTCTTCCACCAAGTAGCAACACCCTTGTGGTGAGCAAGAGGGCAACCAGAGGCCAAATGAGGGAAATAATGTTAATGATAGTTACAACTTGAATATGTAGCATAAGGATGGAAAAACATATATTGAGTTGTTTGGTACTTGCTACAACTTGTACATATAGCATAAGGATGAAAAAATATATATTGAGCTATTTGGTACCTGGAGATACAAAATAACGATGAAGTCTAAGAACTTTGAGTCCTAAAGCTGTAGAATTCAAATCCTTGATAGCACTTTTGGATCCTAATCCTATTCCCACACTTCCATTCCAACATCTATAAATGTAATCAAGAGATGTTTTTATTTCACCCTTAAAATATTGATCTATTTCAAGGTATTGCAATGCGTCGACCAGCTCAAGCCGCTTGATTAGATCACCATCTCTAGTTTTCATTCTTTCATGAATATTTTTACTTCCTTCCCCAGTGTTTTGACATGTTTGCAGTATTTAGATCCCTGAAAACATGAACAATCAACAAGGAAGAAAAAAAATAAAGCAAAAGAAAATTTTGACGGGAATATAGAAAAGTACCGAGTATGGTGTTTCCAGAGATTGCACAAAATCATCATCCCAGAGATTGAGAGATCTATCTAGTACAAAACTACTACTCTCCTCTTCGTTCAAACTTTTCATTGCCTAAAAATAATTAGCTTAATGGTTACGACTGTATACACTTGCTCCTAGAATGCTATTTATGGTTCCCATTGGGAAATATCACTAACTAATAAGGCATGGAGTTAGATTTTATGAGGGACACGTTTATGCACAAAACAAATTATAATCCCCTCTACCTTACTAATCACACTAAGCATTGACTAGTGTGTGTTGTTTCAAGTAGGCCTCCTTTAATTTTATCATTATTATATCTATTATATTACATTATATAAATATACTAATGTATTATATTATACATTATAGTATTAGATTATTATTTCAAGATTGATTCATATTAGATAGACTGACAGGGTTGAAATTGAGTGTGTTCAAAATAAAACAATTCATAATGATATATTATACTATTATATTGTTAGATTTGATCTTTACTTCAAGTTTGATCCATAGTAGGTAGACTAACACAATTGAAATTGAGTGTGTTCAAAATAAAATAATACATAATAATGTATTATACTATATATTATAGTATTCTATTGTTAGATTCAAGTTTGATCCATTCTAGGTAGACTAACAAGTTGAAATTGAGTGTGTTCAAAGTAAAATAATTCATGAGTATATAAAATTATTTAATTCTTACATAATTTGAAAGCTAATAAAATAAATTTAAAATAAATGAAAATATATATTGAAATAATATATATTTATTATTTATCTTGACTATGGGTAGCCCACCCTCCAATAATACAAAAAAGAGGGGCAAAGACTAGATCTCCTAACCTCTTGCATATAACATGATGCTTTAGCAATTGAACTAGGCCCCAATCCCCACTACAATATTTATCTATATTTTAATGAAGAGATATTTTTATTTAATTTTAACACTAATCTAATTTTAATCTTAACCCTAATTCTAACCAAAATAATAATAATTATAAACCTAATTGTTATTGTAATTGTAAACCTAACTTTAAGCCTACCTCTAATTTTAATCATAGCTTGCCTATATTTCCCATGGAAGCTACATATTTGATACAATTAAGATATATTTTCTAAATATTAATATATTAATAAAATATTTACATAATCATTTAAGAAATCACACATTAATAATAATTCTTATTTAATAATCCATGCCTATATTCTAGTTACATTCATTTATTCAGGTTTTTATAATTATAATTATTTAATATATTATGAAAAGTCATAAGATAATATTTTTTAATATTAATATTTATATTTTAATTTGTATAATTTTCAAAAATATACCAATAAATAGTTTTACATTAAATTAATATAATAATGTGTTTTATTTTTTATTTTTTATTTGTGTATTAATAATACTATTATTATAAATATAAATTATATTTATTTTATAATTGTATATTTGTGTTTATGAAATAATATTATTTATAAATAGCAATATTATTTATTAATAATAATATTTATATTATAAATATAAATTATATTGATTTTATAATTATATTTTAAGATTTATAAAATAATATTATTTAAAATATTATTAATTTTTCTTTAAAGAAAATTTTAAATTATCATGAAAATAAATTTATTATTAAAAAAATAATTTTTTTATATTTTTAATTTTAATATAAAAAATTATTAGTAAAATTATAAAGAATTCCTAAAGATATATTTTTTATAAAACTATATGTGTATATTAGCAATATATTAATAAAAAAAATTAAATATAAATTAAGAATTAAAGATACTAAATTTTTCATGTAAACATTGTAAGTTGTGACACATTAGTATTAATTATTAAAAATATATAAATCATTTTAGATTTATAAAATAATATTATATAAATATATTATTAACATTTATTAATAAAATAAATTATTTCATAAATATATTATTAACATTTATTAATAATAAGGCCGAAAGTGTTGCAGCGGTGGCATTTTGAATTCCTCTAGAGAGGAATCAGATGGTGAGTCTGAATCTAATGATGGTGATGTGAAATATCAAACAACATTAAAGCGGGATGAGTGAGGGCTCAAGCGGGAAGTGTTGCGACAGTGGCATTTTGAATTCATCTCAAGAGGACTCAGATGGTCAGTTTGAATCTGATGATGGCGATGGGCTTATGTGGTTTGTTGCATCTAGTTTCTTTGTGCAGTTGGCAGTGCTGTGGATTGGAGCTTCTTGTTGTGGCTTTTCCCTATTCCTCTTCTTCCTGCGCGTTCTTCTTGTTGTGGGTAGTTGTGTGGGTTGTTGGAGCTTCTAAATTTGATGATGCTAAAGCTTGGTTTATTGTGCTTGGCATTGTGGAAGAGTTTGTGGGGGTCGGATGGGTTGTCATGGCTTCCAAGCCTTTTCCCTACTGTGACGGTGTCATTGCTTGCGATGCCCTCATCTTGGTTTTTTTTGTTGTCTTTTGGGGGAGTGGTTGCTTCTCCTTCTTTGGTCCTTTATGGCCTCTATGCATGCTTTCTAGGGTTCCCTTCTGGCTGTAGAGGCTCATGGTGGTTGGTGTCTTCTTCTCTAAGGTTGGCGCTTCTCTCGCTATCACCTCTCTGTGTTTGGTTCCTAAGTGGCCTTGCTCTTTATGTTGGTGTGGAAGGTTTCTTGGCTCTATTTGCCTCATTTTGTGAGGGGGAGGTGCTTTTTTTTTTGGTTTGTGTTGGTTGCTCTTCCTCCTGTTGCAACTTGTGGGGTTTTGTGGCTTTTGGAATCTCTTATGGACTTGACTAGTTTAGGCTGGTAAGATTTCTTTTTTTTTTTGGTGACACTCAAATGATGGTGTATTGAATGGTTTTATCTTCTTGGAAGTGTCTTTTATGTTTGGAAGGTGGGATTTTTCCCTCTGGTGCTCTAATTTCATAGCTTCCTTGGCTACTTTTGGTTGTCATGGGATTGGTGAGCCTCAAGAGGTGGGTCTTTAAAACTTTTCATGCTAAGGAGGTTGTTGTGGAGTGGTTCTTTTCCCTCCATTCTACTACTGGAAGTGTTTGTCTGGAGGGAAGAGGTAGTTCCCTTAGAATTTGAGTGGTTTGGAGCCCCTTCTAGGTGTTTGATTTGGAGGACTTTTCTAAGTTTGTCTTCTTGACTGAGTTGTATACAAAGATCTATTTCAAGACCCAAGTTTTCATGGATTTGAAGGGTGTCTTTGATTCCTCTATTCTTGAAGTGGAGATTCTTATTATTTTGGTGGTGTTTGTGCAGTTTGGTTCAGTTGTGTTCCTATTTCTGAAGCCTTATTTTTTATTGTGGGTTGAGCTTCTTCCATTTTTTAAGTTTTTGGCTTACTGGTTTCTTCCTTCTTGGTTTCTATCTGAGAAGTGTTCTCTCTCTTCTTCCATGCTCCAGTTTGCTAATTTACCAAAGGATTTCTTATTGTGACTTTCTTCAAGGGTTGTTGTTGTCTATCTGGCTCAATGGTGGATGTCTTCTATGGAGGTGGAGACTGCTCCTTCTGAGGTGGATCCCTCTCCTATTGAGGTGGAGAAGGTTGTTGTGGTCCTGATGGGAAGTTCTTTCTGTAGTGGTAAAGTTCTTTAGCTTATTTAAAGTAGAATATAAAGTAATTTTTTGATTTATTTTTAGTAATTAAATGTGATCCAAATTACCTATAATATGTCTCCATGAAGTATTTAAAATTATATAATGCATATAAATGAGTTATTAAATAACTCATGGTAAGAAGGAGTTTCATAGACACTTGCAGCAGAGAGCTCTATACACTTGAAGTAGTTAACTCCTAAAAGCTTTTGAAGCTTTTGAAGAAATAATTAGAAGATATAGAAGACTCCTAGCACACTCCTACATTCATGCAAAATTATGGAGCATCATTCATTCCTAAATTAATGGGATGAGTATTTGCCTCATGTTGAGTTTTATGATCTCTCAAAGTTATTAAATTTCATGCTTCCTTCTTCCACCAAAGATAACTCAAGTTACCACATTACTCAAATGTTGTTGCATGATTATAGCATGTTATTAATGCTAAGGATCAATTATTTGGTCAATTGAACTGAAGAATAATTCCTTCATTCATGTTCAACACTTGAAGACTTCCTAAAAATCAAGCGCCCAGAAATTGTGAAAAACACAATCTTAGTAAAACAAAGATATCTCCCTCATTTCTCAAGGAAATTAAAATATTCAAAATGATATGAAAATTAGATTTTAAGGGATAATAACCCTTTGGATAATTTTGCATGATTTGTAGCAGGGAAGGAGCAATACACATCAAAAAATGACTAAGAAAAAAGTGGCGTGATGGAGGACAACAACTTCAATTTTCTTAAAGTTTTGTAAATAACCCCTCAAAAATAGGATCTTGGATCCACATTCTTAGTGGATTGGTTGGATAGATATAGAATATGAATTATATAAATATAATGTAATCATTTTATCAAAGGGAGGGGATTAGAAATGCTTGTTCCGGCCTGAGGAAATAGGATAGATCTAGTTTCATTTTCTAGCAATGTAATTCCAAAATTCTAGATTAAATTTGAATCCAAGAAATTTTTTCATTTCAGGAAATTGTGAAGTATTTTAGTCTCTTCAATTCATGCAAGTGTCCCTTAGATTATTTCCCTTTCATGCAAATAGGATTTATTTCTACAAGTAGAATAGACTTTCAAGCAAGTTTTCTACTTTCTCTCTTGCAGATAGCCATGGACACCGCCTTGGATTGATAAATTAAATTTTTAGGATTACAATGACCCCATCATTTTTGGAACCATTTCCGGGGATAGGTGTCATTAGGGAAGGGATAAAATTATTTTGTCAGCCTTTTAGATTTAGATGTTCCTCAAGAAAGATTTGTCTCTCAAACCCCCCCCCCAAAATACCAACTATAAAGAAAAACCCCCTATCTATTACAAAATATCCTTAGTTGGAGGACCATCACTCTAAATCCTTACAAAGGATATTTCTTTAAGGAAAGAATTGATGGATTATTGTTAGAAACCAAGATCAGACATGCAAACCAAAAAATCTTCCACAAAAGAGAAAATCAAAATAAAGCAAAGCTTTGACAAAAGATGTGCAAAATATTATTATTCAGGAATTCATAATTACATGAGATGATTTGCTTTATAAAAGAAAAGTATGCATAGCCCTAATCTTATCTTTAGCAACAAGATAAGGATGAGAATAATTAACCTAGGAATTAAAATATTACCGAAGTAAAGTTATGCAAGTGTAATTAAATATAAACTACACTAACACCCCCCCCCCCATAAGTGCAACTTAGGGAGAGTAAAAAAGCATGCACCTAAAACTAAGATGAATGCAAGAAAGCATGAATGAGTGGGTCTTGACAACAAGGCCCGATCAGGTACCCATGTACAATTGCAATAATGAGGTAGAGAAGGAAAACCTAGTGGGACAAAACCCCCCTACAATGAGATGACTACTGCAAAGAAGCACTGGAAGAACACTATGGAGTAACACTGGAACCGCAACCCGACAAGCAAGGAAAGATACTTTTTTCTACAAGAAACCAAAGGAGAATCATAATAATGCGACAACAGACCCAATGCCATGGAACACTAGAAAACTCACAAACTGGAACAACCCTAGAATTTGTGAAGCAACAGTAGATGAAATGATGACAAAATCTGGAAACTGTGTATCTCGATGCTGATTCCAAACTGAGACTAAAACTTTTCCATAGGAACAAGTACCATAAAGACTCTAGAACATTAACCATAAAAACATGGCCCTCAAACTGAGAAGGATCTGAACCAATGTGGATCAAGAAACATAAACTCCCAATCTAAAGTGTGAACCAACGTTAATCTGATATGTGTCAAGCTAGAGCAAAAATGTGGCCAAAAGAAACTAGGAAACTAGATATAACCCATGCGAGTTGTCATCAAAACAAGATGAATATGGAGATCAAGGTGCATGCACACTCTAATCAAATTATTATGCAAGAAACCCCCCTGATGGAACTTTATCTCAGTTCATTTATTACAATTTACCCAATGATTGCAAAAGGAGAGAATGCTAAACATGCATAAACATAAAATAAGATGATGTGGTACTAAAATGAAGTGCAAAGATTCAAGTTTCACCCTTCCAACTGCCAAAACATCCAATTAATCTCCAAAACACCCATCGGGACAAATCTAGAATAATGATAAACCTAGGATAGATACAAAAAAAAGTGCATGGACAGAAAAATAGAGCTCCTTAATACCTTTCCAACACCACAAAGAGGGAAAAAATTTTGGAGATCGTGGCAAAAAGTTATGAGCTCAGAAGCCATAAATGAACATATGACCTCAAATAGAAATAAATTAAACTAAACAGAAAAATAATGAAAACTAAAATACACCACATGATAGTTCCCAGAACTAGCTTTCTAATGGTATCTCATTTGCGTGATTTCGACATCATGGACAAAAGTTATGCCCGTTTTCATGAAAATTGCTCAAGAAAGGCCAATCTGGCCTACAGGGCCCCCAGGGGCCAATTATTGCTTGCAAGAGGTGCATAATACAATGAAGAGATCTTATCTTCATTAAAAAATCTTGCAAGGAAGAGACTTATTTGGAGACCTTCAAAGTCCAAGAATGGTTGCCTAATCAGATTTTTGAAGTCAAAGGAGGGCTACCCAATTAGAGATTTAAAGAATAGGGAGTTGTTTCCAGTCATGTATGCAATAGATTAGAAGGAAGGATTGCAAGAACTCTCCAATCAGCACATGTATTTGATAGAATCAGAATTCATGAATAATTTTTCCACTAAAAAGGAAGGTGAAGCATTGAGTTTAAAAAAAAATCATCTTCTTTTCATTCTCTTCTCTCAAAAAATTCAATGCATGGAAACATTCTTTGAGAAAGTGGAGATATTTTTTAGAACCAGTTAATGGTTATGTGTAACCTCTCTACATCATTAAGTAGATTAGGTTAGGGTATATTTCATTTTTTTAAATAAGTGTTTTGCACATGCTATTTCGTCTTCTCTTAGGCTATAAGCGTGTAATTTTTTATGCAAGTTGCTGCTCTAAAAACTTGTAGCAGATATTTTGGCATTATGGATGATTGGTTAGTGAAGAAAATAATGATGAAACAATATGAGTTGGTATTCAAAGTAAAAGATCAAGTTGCAACTCTCAAAAGTTGAAGAAATTCTTTGCATGCAACATGGAGAAAGTGAGCTAAATCTCATACATGACGGTTGCATGGAAAACTAAGATAAAATCAAGTATTTACTTTATTATTTTACTCTTATTCAACTTAAAGTTCTTTCATTTTACTCAATCCACTCCAAAAAAAAAAAAAAAGAAGAAGGAAAACATCTAAAAGCAGTTCTAAATATTTAAGGATCAATTTGAACCTATCTAGAGCTATTTTGGAACTATTCTGGAGTTGCCAAGAGCTTTCAAGAGCTTTTAGGAGCTCTTAGGAGCTTAACGGAGCAATTACTAAAAAAATGAATTTATTGAATTTAAAGGCTTATTATAAGTTCTAGAGGGACCTACAACATTTTAGGTGTGGGGGAAATGATGAGACCATAAATTATCTCATATTTTATCAAAGAAAATTATCTATTTCTTCTTAATGCATTAGTGTTAAAGTGGACTTGAGTAATGATTGAAAATTCTTTAGCTTGTTTAAAGTAGAATATAAAGTAAATATTTGATTTATTTTTAGTAATTCAATGTGATCCAGATTACCTCTAATATGTCTCCATGAAGTGTTTAAAATGATATAATGCAGATAAATGAGTTATTAAATAACTCATGGTAAGAAGGAGCTTCATAGACACTTGCGACAGAGAGCTCTAGACACTTGAAGCAGTTAACTCCTAAAAGCTTTATAAGGTTTTGAAGAAATAATGAGAAGATAGAGAAGAATCCCAACACACTCCTCCATTCATGCAAAATCATGGAGCATTATTCATTCCTAAATTAATGGGTAGAGCATTTGTTTCATGTTGACTTTTAAGATCTCTCACTATTATTAAATTTCATGCTTCCTTCTTCCACCAAAGATAACTCAAGTTACCACATCACTCAAATGTTGTTGCATGATTATAACATATTATTCATGCTAAGGATCAATTATTTGGTTTACTGAACTAAAGAATAATTCCTTCATTCACGTTGAACACTTGAAGACTTCCTAAAAATCAGGTGCCTAGAAATTGTGAAAAACACAGTCTCAATAAAATAGTGATATCTACCTCATTTCTCAAGGAAATTCAAAAATTCAAAATGAGATGGAAAGTATATTTGAAGGGCTAAAAACCATTTTGAGAATTTGGTGTGATTTGTAGCAGGGAAGGAGTAGTACACGTCAAAAAATGACTAAGACAAAAGTGGCGTGATGGAGGACATCAGCTTCAATTTTCTTAAAGTTTTGTAAATGACCCCTCAAAAATAGGAACTTGGATCCAAATTCTTAGTGGATTGGTTGGATATATATAGAATATGAATTCTATAAATATAATGGAATCATTTTATCAAATGGATGGGATTAGAAAGGTTTGTTTCAGCCTGAGGAAATAGGATAGATCTAGTTTCATTTTCTAGCAATGTAATTCCAAAATTCTAGATTAAATTTGAATCCAAGAAAGCTTGTCATTTCCAAAAATTGTGAAGTAGTTTAGTCTTTTCAATTCATGCAAGTGTGCCTTAGACTAGTTCCCTTTCATGCAAATAGTATTTATTTATGCAAGTAGAATAGACTTTCAGGGTAAGTGCACCAAGATGGTTCCCAAAAAGGGGGCTTAAGTGGCCACTTTTTTTCTGAAATCAGGAAATGCTGACCTTGAACATGAAATTGAGGATAGTTACACTCAAAATTTTGAGATGGAACAAAAAAAAGGATTGAAGTGCTTTGAGTCTACTTTCTAAACTACTAATTTATTTTGAAAATGGTTGAGATTAAGGGGTTCAGAATAGGGATGTACACAAATTGGTGTTGTTTTTGTCAAAAAAACATAACATAGCAACTCTTGTACGACCTGAGCACGGTGAAATATTTTTTTAGTATTTTTAAAATCACTACAGTCATAAGTTAGCTAATAGCATCTAGTTGATGCACAATTTTTCTGATAATTTTTTTAATGAATATTTTATTTTTTACTAATTTTCTAAGTGGGCACTTCCTAAAAAGCAGAATTTTGGCCGTGCTCCCCACATAAATTTTGGAAAGTAATAATTTTTTTAAATTTTTTATTTTTAAAAATTTTAGAATGGATTTTAGTTTCTAAAAATGTAATTTATTTGAAATTTTGATGAACAGTTAATTTATAACAAAAAAAAACCAAACACTGCTTTTTGACAAAAAATAGACATACAAACAAAAGAAATTATGGATGAAAGGCTTAAGATTGTCATAAAGTGAAAAAAACTATATCGTTGGAAAGCTAAGAGAGAACTTAACATTACTCATGTGTTCAATTTTGTCGATATTGAACCAAATGCAATCTTGATGGTGAGCACGAACTCGATTATGTGAAAAATTGTAGAATTTGCAAAAAACACGTCTCTAGTCATTGGGAATTCCCTTCAAACCTTTGGGTTGGTATTCCAAGGAAAATACCAAAGCTAAGGCTTGGGGATTCCCAAAGAAAAATATAATGTGAGCATGTTATTTATTAGTTTTGACTTTTTTGCTTCTCCGGGGAACATATCTAGCAACACATAATGCGCTCATGTTATTTCTTCCTTTAGTTAAATGTCACTTTTTTGAATGTTTGTTCATATGTTTGTATGTATATGTATGTTGGTGTGTCATGTATGTATGTATGCATCCATGCATGCATGTATGCCTATATGTATGTATTTATGCTTATGGGAGAGAGGGAGAGAGAGGGTCAGAGTGGGAGAGAGTGTGGGAGGGTCAGAGAGAGGGTAGGAGAGTGTGAGAGAGGGTGGGAGAGTGTGAGACAAGGTGGGAGAGTGTGAGAGAGAGTGGGAGAGTGGGAGAGTGGGAGAGAGAGTGGGAGAGAGTGTGGGGGAATGGGAGAGAGTCTGGGAGAGTGTGGGAGAGTGTGGGAGAGTGGGAGAGTGGGAGATAGGATGGAAGGGAGGGAGGAGAGAGTGGAAGAGAGTGGGAGAGAGTTGGAGAGTGTGGGAGAGGGTGGGAGAGGGTGGTTGATAGAGAGAGAGTGGCAGAGGATTTAGGATGTGAGGGCATGGGAAAGAGTGGCAGAGAGAGGGAGGAAGAGTATGGAAGAGAGTGTGGCAGAGTGCGAGATAGGGAGCGAGAGAGTGGGAGAGATTTTAAGAG